>SCLG01000071.1:314843-334872 GCA_004367875.1 Oikopleura albicans
ATAAACTAAACACAACGGTTTTGTTTTAGGACAATATGCATTCAAACAATTTGTGCAAGGGATTATCAAATAATGGTCGACAATCGATTGCGCACTGTGTGTCGTGCTGTTCGGGTAATAATTGTGATAATTTTGCGCCCTATGAAGGCTCAGATCTGCGATTCACCGACTTTACTGACACCATTGTTTTCTATTAAACCCCGGTTAACGGTGGTTAACCGGCGTCGATCAGACACAACTGTAAATGTCAATGGAACGAAGTTAAAAATTCTCAAATTCTATGGATTACGTTTTTTGTGATTATGACTGTTTGGTCAACCAATTATTATCTCATTGAAAGTAAAGAAGAACATTATGAGAATATAACTGTACATAAATTATACTTTTATACCATTCAATTTTAGACTAAAATTCACTTTTCTACTTTTTTCATTCTACACTCACGGTACACAAATAAAGCTGTATGAAATGCATCGTCGTTTTAGTTAGTTTTGATTTTATGGAACTTAAAAGTGCACTATCTGAATAGGTCTTTTTTTTTCTTTTGTGGTTAAAGGGTAATCCGCCGAAATTTCCCCACTTTTGACAAATGACATTGCTCAAAAGGCGAAAAATTTCGTCGGATTAACCTTTCCCCACAAAAGAAAAGAGCCCAATTCAGACGGTGTCGTTAGAAAATAATTGGTAAACGCTTGCTTAACGGGCGTACGGCAGTTAAGTTCAATATTTCAGTTCATAAAATACGTGTAGGGTTTAAATAGAAATCATTTTAGATAATAATGGTTTTAGTCATTTATTATAATCATCATTTTTTTATTTTCAGTTATTTTTATTTTTGGAAATTTATGTTCGTTAGAAACAAAATCATTTGCGTTGTCATCAAACAAAATATACATACAAGTTCTAGTTTTGACCAAAATTGATTTTTTGATTCAACTCAGTATTTAGTCATTTTTCATGCAAGAAAAAAATTTCTAGTAGAAATTATTGGAAGTGTCATCTAAAATAACATGTATACAAGTTTTGTCATCATTAGACGGACACCAGGCACATCCCACACCTACGCATTGTTCTTCAGTCATACCAGCTGTCCCACAAGACGTTCGCCGGCCGATCGCATTGCAGTATCCGTCTGGACAATCGGGACTTGATTCATGAACACCGTCAATATAATGGGGAGTTTTCCCTTCTAGACCCCATTCGACTATCGCGTCCTTAATGGATTTACCGGCTGCGTGAATATCGTTCCAACCTCCATGTCCCCCTCCTGAAATTAATAAATATGTTAGAGAACATGGGAATTCGGCTATTTGTTATTGCAAATAGCGAACCTGTAAATAAGTACATGTTGAATGAAGTTTATAACCTTATGCATTAAATTGGACTACAGTTGGTATGGTAACGAAATGACACTTTCGTTTCCGATTTTTTTTTTGTTTCGTCAAAAACTGTCACTTCCTTCCATTACTGTCACTGCGTTACGTCACGTTTGGCGACTTTTGCCCAATTTTTGCCGAAAAAACTCCGAAACGTGTCAGTTCGTTCCCTCACTGTCACTTTGTTACCTGTCATTTCGTTACCACACCAACTTTATACAGTTTGAATTTATAATATCCATAAGGGGTCAAAACAAGTAAAAATGTCTATGAGAAAGAATATTAAAATCAGGGATTATTATGTTTCTCTATTGTCGGTTAGTGCCTTAATTGGAGACCAAATGTTCTTCGGACCCTTATTTGGCGCCAACGACCCGTTTTTAGCGCAAACGACCATTATTGGAGGGAAGCTTATTCGGCTTAAAGTTATCATGTACGTAAAGTAACACGAATCAAATCGCTGAATAACGAGTTTGCCAAACAAGGGTCGGTTTTTTAAACACAAAATTGACTCTTATTTCACGATCCTATTTGTAGATAAGTTTTTGTTTGCGTTTTCAATGTTATACTTCGGTTCAATTTCGCTTACCCCAAATGACGCCATGAGCTGGACATGAAGTGAGCCAAAAGGAAATATTTGGATTTTCCATCGCATAATCCAGTGAGACTTTTTCTAACTGTTTCACCCACCATGAAATTAGACTTGCGTCAATAGAAGTCCACGGTTCCTGACAGAGGTGTCGCCCGAGGAACACCACATCTTGAAGACTACCGACGAACATGATTGGGTACCGCACGACACCGGCGTACTGTGATTAGGGTTTTTTAGATCAACATAAAAATAATCTTCAAAATTAATTTAATACACAGAAATTTTGTGGGACTATAAACGTTAAAAAAGGACAATTCGTAACAATTTTTGTTTTTATTCTGCCGGGTAACATATATGCCCATAATTGGGTGTGTCACCAGAATGACACATATTGGAAGGGCACCGACGGAATCGGAATCATTTCTAAAATGTCGAAAGGGTCAAATGTCGAAAATTTGTAGACAAATTACGCTATATCACATTTACCCTTTACTACCTTTACACTTTATCCATAAAAAAATTCGATACACTATTTTTTCAAAAATTGTCGACATTTTACCCTTTATCACTTTTACCCTTTATCACCTTCACACTTTATGACCTTTTATATCCTATATCTCCTTCACCCTTTTTCTCGACAAATTACCCTTTAGACAAATTAGCCTTTCGACATTTAAGAAATGATTCTGATTCAGTCGGTGCTATTTGAAGATATTAAAAATCAATTTTTGTTCCTTAAATCAATTTTTGTTCCTTAAATCAATTTTTGTTCAATTAAAAAAAAACTTTATGGTGCTGGAGTTATTTGCAGAAAAATAACAGAATATCCCAAACTTTCACGTCTATCGTGCTATTTAAGATAATTTCATTTGGAATGTCACTTGAAAACCCAAACTGTGATTCGAAAGAACAATGATCAATCGCATTTAGACCCAATTTTTCGGCTGTCTCGGCGCAATCCGGCTCAATTTCTCGATTCCACAATTTTGTCGAATCTCTTATGGCGGAGTAAGAAATGTTATAAATTTGTTGTAACTAATTGTCACGCAAGCAAAATCCTTTTACATTTATTTCTTTTTTTACAATAATTTCATACAAATTTTAGATAAAATTTAAAGATCTTTGAGGTAACCCTTTCATAAATTTTGCATAAATTGAAGACAAATTTTAGAGAACTTTTTGATACATTTTAGAACAGAAAATTTTAGACAGATTTTGAAAAAATTTCAAAAAAATTTTAGATATATTTAAGATATTTTTTGAAAAATTTGTTAACTTCAAACTTTTGATTTTTTTTTGGTAAAAATTGGCGACCACAAACGTCTTTCCCCGTTCCTTTCGCGTTGATGATTATCACAATCTGGTGTATTATAAATTGGTAATGGTAACCAGCCAGCAGCTTCCGGTAGACAACGGAAATCAATATTCGGATTAATCCCCTTAATTTGGTCACCCATCGAGTTACAATTTCCGGCAGCGCCTTTTCCACCAGCTGAGCCCCCGCTGAGAATAACTTTTTTAGCCGAATCCATGCCGTACTCGTACTGGAGCATTGCAACGAGTTCGCGTGTATTGTGTTTTCCGGCAAAAACATATTCGCCGGTTTCTTCACTTGGACCATTGTCGCCTTAAACGAAAGTGCAAATTTTAGTCAAATTCGAAAAACGAGAATTTTAAAAGCGCACAAATAAAAAAAATGCAAACCATAATTTAAACAAACGCTTTTGTGAATAGAATAAAGTTACTACACCATCTTCGCCGTTATGTTTCCAAAATTCCGGTATGTTACCACTTGAGATTTAATGAACTTCGATTTCCAATTAAACGCCCTACGCCATTATATTAACAAAATAGCATTATGTTACCAGTTTTTGCGATTAAATAGTGGTAACACAACGTCGTAGGTGGTGTATTTTATTATATTTCCAACTTTCCTTGGTGTATGTCACTGCTACAGTATGGAAGAAAAACTTTCACAAAATTATGAAACGGATTTTCACCAGTATTCGGACTCCAGAAGGCCCCATGCATCGTAATTTCGAATTCTTTTTTTGTCGAACATTGCCCTGGATTATGTTCACATCGCCAATCGCACTCTCCGACATAATTGCATTCTCCGCCACCTTCCAGAAAAATGAAAAAACCGTCGGCTGTGGTAGGGTCAGTTATCATGTCAACATATGCTGCGGGTTCGGAACTTAAACCGGTTCGACTTTTTTTAATATATTTTGCTTTTTTGAGGGCTTTTTCGGGTCTAATAAAATTGTTAAATTGTTTAATGATTATGTTTTTAGTTTTTAAAATAACTTTAATGAGCTCTGCATCTACCTCAGTGGGTTAAACCTGCTACCTAAAAACCGCTATCCAGGGCTGCTCTGTTATAAAAAAAATCAGAGTACCTTTTTCTTATGTTTTTTATATAATTCATTGTACGCGCCCTCGAATTAACGCTTCGTGGGGCTGTTTGGTCATAAATTACGTCTATTAATGTCAATTCTTAATCTGTTTGGCAAATTCTCCCCATCATTTTGAATTAAGTAGGACAAAAAAGGTGAAAATTGTCCCGCAAGAATTAAATAGCTTTGTATATGTTCTAGGTAAGTTCAACCGGGTACCCGTCATTACATTTTGCGTCGTGTAGCAATGACCATCTTCTCATTGGTGTGCCACCAGGCTGACCAAACGCATTTTTCAAAAGCAAAGATACGAGACATGTTTTGCTCATTTTTTTATTAATAGAATATAAAACGTTTTGTACAGATTTTGTACAGCATTGACATGACAGATGTCAAATTCTCGGTCAACATTGTGAAAGGTCAACGGTGTCACGAAAAATGTAGTGTGGCGTTTTTGGGCCAAGAGAATTTTCGCGAAATTAGTTTGATTACGTGTACAGTACTTGATGTATATGTATTGGGCATATTCAGGAACAGAGATCGACAGAAGGTGCATTTGTGATTTACCGTTATTGNATTTTCGTGTGGAGTCTGTGAATTGGTTTTTTGCTATCTTTTACCTACCGGTCACCATCAACATATCGAGCTTTGTGAAACAAATTAATGCAATTATTTCCGAAATAATCAAAATAAGAATTTGCCAATGGAGTAACAGGTACGGTGAATAGAAAAATGCAAGAGCACACGATGCACATTGTACTAAATTCCACAATACAAAGACGCCGGCAGATTCTCGTTCGCCCGGGTAGATCAGTCCTATAAAAATAATGAAAACAAGTGACTAAACTGGCGTGCAAATATAGGCCCATGAATACAAAAAATTATGTCGTGCTTAATGTTTATATACTCACGAATAAATTTAAGGAGAGGTAAATTAACTCCTGCGATCCCGACAGCGCCATATGACACTATTTTCATTAATGTCCTTAATAGCTCGAACTCGAGAAGAGTTATCCCGAATCGGGTTAATAACGAAGCGCACGGAAATATAAATAGCGTTATAAATTATAGTAAAACTGCTGGAAGCGGGACAGTTCGAGCACCATCGTACGGTATTTAGAGTTTTTTTTGTCTGAACTTGTTACAATCTAAAAAAACACGAGTATTTTCTTTAATTTGCATTAAAAATGAAAATGGGCAGCTATCTACCCAAAATGTGTATGCATGTTAAAGTAACCACGGCAATGGAAAAGTACCTATTAGAGCAATGAGATTGGTGTTGAGGGTACCGTCGGCAAAACCAAGGAATAATGCACCGGCCATTAATGCAGCTTCACTTGGCGGTAAAATCGCAATATCAAACGAGTCATGCATAACACTTTCTGGCGGTAAATATAAAACACAAAAAACACAAGTGGTAAAGAATAACACCATCGATAAGGAATAGAAATAACCTCTGAGTTTGTCCGCATTTGGTATCAGTAGCAAAAACGCCGGGATTAATTCACCAATTGAAATAAAAACACTAGCCAAACCAACCAGCCGCTCAGAGTCCGAACCCAACGCCTTTGTCGCTCCTAAATAAAAGTGGTAAATGGTGCAGTCCCTGCGTCTATTTCGGCTGCTTTTTACTCCTGAAAACCCCTACCTAAATGAGGTCATGCGTCGTAAAGAGTTCGTTGTATTAAAATGAAGAAGGAAACAGTTCATAAAATTCTCAATAAGGTCGTAAAATTTGAAAAGATAACGAATTTAAAATCTATAATTGAATCCATCTACAGGGTGAAGTAATATAGATGCTAAGCCGTTTTTTGGTGACTTATATACGCTCAGCGCACTCGCGAACCAAAAACGGCTTGGCATCTATATTACCTCACCCTGTATGTTCACCCCTGCGTCATTATTTTTTGTTTCATTATCTTTTAATTATTTTTAGATTGTTTTATCTCGAATACACATAAGTGCAAAAGACTGCGCCGTTATCTTTCAATATTTTGTGTATTGCATTTGAAAGATGACAACGCAGGAGTTTACTGGAAAAAAGAACTGGAATTTAGTTTCAATGTTTTTCTAAAATGTAATTCTAATCTTACCAATACATGTGGGGTATACCGATTGCCAAAAAGCGAGTTCGTAGCCGCTAAAAATCATAACTGGAATCATTAATTGAACTTTGCGTTGTTTTGCCATTTGCGCGCTAGATTTGATATATTGCCACGAGTCTGATAATAACGATACTTTTTGATTGGTTTTAGCACCTGGATCCGGAACATTTCGGAGAAAGAGAAGCAAAATTGAACCAAATCCAACCATACCCGCCAAAATAACCGATAATGTGTTTTGTTCAGATTGGGAAACGGTTGTTTTTCCTTTCCATGCAATATAAACGTAGGTGTTACCAATTAGACTACCGGACATATATAGGAACCAGAAAATTGCCGAGTTTCGATCAATGGTTTTTGGAGTCGAATTTAGCACCAACTCGGGTCCCTAGATTGTNGATTGATAATTCTGAAACCGAGGTGATTCCCACACCTATTCAAAAGAGGGAATTTATTAAGCAATTTTTCACTCCAATTGCACAGAGTTCTAATTATTTCCAACGAACGAGACTTGAAGGAGTTGCTATTCGTTTGAATGATCCAATTTTAAATGATCAAATATTTCACAAAAAAATAACAATTATTTGACCTTGGATACGGGCATTCTATGTAGCGCAATGGGAGCCCGTATTCAAAAAACATTAAAAGTGCGTTATTTTATTTAAATATTCTAGAATACTGTACAATCTGTAAAATGTTTTGTCTGTTGTTTGCCAGTCGCAAAAAATCTTTGAAAATGGAGTAATTCCGAAATATCAGATAATAAATGAATTTATATATTTTGTGTATTGCATATGAAAAATGACAACGCAAGAGTTTACTGGAAAAAAGAACTGGAATTTAGTACTGGACAAAAATAGCTGTAACTTAGTTTCAATGTTTTTATACTCTATGGAGTACTAAAAATGTAATTCTAATCTTACCAATACATGTGGGGTATACCGATTGCCAAAAAGCGAGTTCGTAGCCGCTAAAAATCATAACTGGAATCATTAATTGAACTTTGCGTTGTTTTGCCATTTGCGCGCTAGATTTGATATATTGCCACGAGTCTGATAATAACGATACTTTTTGATTGGTTTTAGCACCTGGATCCGGAACATTTCGGAGAAAGAGAAGCAAAATTGAACCAAATCCAACCATACCCGCCAAAATAACCGATAATGTGTTTTGTTCAGATTGGGAAACGGTTGTTTTACCTTTCCATGCGATATAAACGTAGGTGTTACCAATTAGACTACCGGACATATATAGGAACCAGAAAATTGCCGAGTTACGATCAATGGTTTTTGGAGTCGAATTTAGCACCAACTCGGGTCCCTAGATTTTATAAAATATTTTTGCTTGCGTTTCTTAAATGTTTTTTATTCGGTTTTGTTTCCTCCTTTCAAAATTTGTATTTCACTTTCCTGATCTACTGGTCAAACTGCATCATACACCCCTTGAGCCGTTATCTGGCCGACATTTTTGCCAAAAAACATTTTGTTACGTTATAATGGCCAGATAACGGAGCAGTGTTTAACGTATAAAGATAGGGTTTCGTGAAAATTTATTTTCGGAATTCCGGCCAGATAAAGGAACGAGCGGGAATTATGGCCAGATAACGCCACAGGTAATATATACTAAATTACCTAAATTTCAAGTTTAGGATGCAGAAAAGTATGATATGCCTAATTTGAGTCATTTTATTTTTTATAGAAAGAAGAGAGAAAAAAATAAGGAATGCCGACCACAGAAAATCGAAAAAAAACTGGCTTTGCCATTGTACTCAAAATCAAAAAGTAGATTATAGGCCGAGGTCAATTTTGCCCTAAGTTCAACGGGTCACGTGATAAATTAGTCATAAAGCACTCAAAAGTTGTCCCGAAGTTTGGCCTATATAGAGGCTGTATGACTAATTTATCACGTGACCCGTTGAACTTGGGGCAAAATTGACCTCGGCCTATAATCTACTTTTTGATTCNAAAAAGAACTGGAATTTAGTTTCAATGTTTTTCTAAAATGTAATTCTAATCTTACCAATACATGTGGGGTATACCGATTGCCAAAAAGCGAGTTCGTAGCCGCTAAAAATCATAACTGGAATCATTAATTGAACTTTGCGTTGTTTTGCCATTTGCGCGCTAGATTTGATATATTGCCACGAGTCTGATAATAACGATACTTTTTGATTGGTTTTAGCACCTGGATCCGGAACATTTCGGAGAAAGAGAAGCAAAATTGAACCAAATCCAACCATACCCGCCAAAATAACCGATAATGTGTTTTGTTCAGATTGGGAAACGGTTGTTTTTCCTTTCCATGCAATATAAACGTAGGTGTTACCAATTAGACTACCGGACATATATAGGAACCAGAAAATTGCCGAGTTTCGATCAATGGTTTTTGGAGTCGAATTTAGCACCAACTCGGGTCCCTAGATTGTATAAAACATTTTTGCTTGTGTTTCTTAAATGTTTTTTATTCGTTTTTGTTTCCTCCTTTCAAAATTTTTATTTTACTCTCCTGATCTACTGGTCAAACTGCATTGTACACCCCCTGCGCCGTTATTTGGCCGACATTTTTGCCGAAAAAACATTTTGTTACGTAATAATGGCCAGATAACGGCGCAGTGTTTAACGTATAAAGATAAGGTTTCGTGAAAATTTATTTTCGGCCAGATAAAGGAACGAGCGGGAATTCTGGCCAGATAACGCCACAGGTGGGGTATATTAAATTTTAACTGGATTTTGACTGGATAACATTAATTCGATAAACTGAATTAAGAATAAATAAAGTACAGTGTAATAAATTTAATACTTTAATAAAGTTAAAAACCTGGGCTATCCATAAGAGACTACCACCAATCCCACCGAGAAATGCAAAGGTATAGATCAGTTCTGGGACTGGCTTGATGTAGGTCAAAATGTACCCAACATAAATCACACCTCCAATTACCATTGTGAGTTTTCGACCAAATATTGTGAGAAAAGCTGGAATGATTGGCACCGTCAGCGCCGTCGCCAAATAACCAATCCCTTGGACAATAAATCCGTTTGTGTTTTCGCCGGTCCGAAGGGAGTATGAACGCATAATGGTTTCACTCGTCGCAGCAGCGGTTAAAAACCCGGCAAAAATAAATTGAAACGAAAAGCCCAAAATGAAAATGTTCCAGGTTTTACGTCTTCCAAGAGAGGGCGCATTATCCGCTTCCACTGAGTCTTTTTTCAGGATTTTACACATATATTTTCGTGGTTATGAAAACAATTATAAACCATTAACAGTTATTTCTCTCAAATTATAGGGACTGTTTAGAAATAAAGACATCTTTTCACAAATGAATCTAAAATGAATCCGAAATTATTCAATCGTAATACCCCGACATAGATAATTGTCACACCAACCTTACCAATTATCTTAAACCAATTATCATAAATCAAAGTCCCTGTGCTAGTACTTATTTTCAGTTTTATAATAGAACATTTTTCTGTGATTGACCACAAAAATCCACCCAATTTTTGTCCGGTCTCGTTTTGGAAAAAATACAAATATTTTTGTAAAAAAAATGATTTGATAGTGATAAACTCACCTAAATGATATCACATTTTATATATTTTGTCCAAAAAACCATACATGTATGGCTCCCTATTTTACTGGTGACTGAAGTTCCGAATAAAAACATGCATGTACAAAAAAAATAAATACAAAAAAAAATATATACAATGTATATATACAATGTACACAAATATATACAATGTATACAAAAAAAAAATTATTACGAAAAGAAACATAGAAACAAACAAAACAAAAACAAATAAATACAGAACAGAATCAATTGTAATCACGGGGATCGAATGGTTTTTGCTCTACATTGTCCCATTGACGTTTCCCTTTTCTCAATCTGGCAATCAAAGCGCGATCTTCTTTATGACGCAAATTGGCGAACGCCTTGTAATCTTGAAATTGTCGTTCCACACGCTGTGAAGGAGTCCCTTCACGAGTCGTCCCTGCTTCGCCAAAAATATTGCTACCTTTGATGTGCTCGATGATCAGTTTTTTGCCCTTCGCCACTGTCAACTGTTCAGGTTGCTTCACAGCTGTTTTCGATTTTTTTTTCGATTTCGATCCATTGGCAGCGGCTTTGCGTTTGCGATTACGAAAATACGGCACAATTGGTGGGGAGGAACCACACTCGGGCCAAGACGAACAGTTTCTTACCGAGCTCGCTTATCTTTATTTATTGACGCAAATTCATCTTCAATATTCACCGTACATTCAATATCGAGGGGAGGGGAGACACAGATGTCTTAATTTTGGCCACAACAGTCTTCAATTGCTTCACGACCACTCCATTTGCATCGGGAGCTATACGAAATTTCAACCAAGCATCCATGACTTCATCTCGCTGCGTCAGAAGAATGGAAAGCTTTCGGCAATCGAATCCCAAAACTTTTAAAGCGTTTACAAATTTGGCAACATATAGATTGACCAATCAAGGGCCACCTGGCTTAGAATAAACAAAAAAAACTCCGGGAGGGGTGAATCGGAGTTACACTCCTGGTTCCCATTTGGGCCCTTTTCTCTCTTTCTCTTTGTGAGAAAGCCACCCGTCACGCCCGATTATTATCAAATGATAATAATCGGCCCGCTATTTACTGCCAAATGTTTATCGGCGCGCATCACCCCAATTGATTAAAATAAAAGTTGAATCTCTCAACTTTGATTAAAATCAAAGAGCGCCCGAGCCGCCAATCCAGACTCCTCACTGCCAAACCCAATCCGTATATAACCTGGCCACAGACTGCAAATGGAAAAAATTGTCTACCTTGACAATAAAACAAAAATAATAATTAAAACTTTGTTTTTATTAGCTCAACCCTTGATCTACCTGCAACCCGCATTAACCCGCACGCACCGGAGCCGCACGCTCCCTATTTCATATGTATGTATACATATATGTATGTAAAATCGGACCCGACTAAAGCGAATAACGAACAAAGCTAAAAAACATGTTTTTTACCAACCTTGATAGCGGATAGCTATAAACTGAATTCATTTTAAATAAAATTCAATAAAAAAATTCAATTTTAAAAAATTCTATAAAGCTGTCGAATTGTTTTTTTTTGTAGTTGTTTTGTGATGGTATCGTATTTTCTCTGTTTTAAATCATAACTTATAATTTATAAATTAGAACAAGAAGACCGTAAGAAAATGTTTATCTGTCGAAGCGAAAAAGACGCCTATCGATGATCAATTAATCAACAACTTTTTTTTCTGAGGCGAACAACAACTTTTTTTATCTTGCATTTTACTTTAAAGGCGGCGTACGGAAATAAATTATTTAGAGCAAGAATGTTGGTTTATGCCCCAAACCCCGAATCTGAATCAATCGGCGATGGAAATTTCTCTTTTTCTGCATCGTTTGATTGATAAGCCAAATTGTCAATTCCTGTCTCCGAATTGCCCTCCATCGCAGCGGCAATTAAATTTTGACATCAGAAAAATCAGCCAAACTCATTTTTGGCAAATATTGATAACTGGATATTTATGAAAAGTAACAAAGTTGTGATATATTTACGAAAACGTTCAGATTTTTATTACAAGTGTAAATGTCTAGTTTCTCTTTATTTGCGTGTTTTAAATTTAGACAATCCCGAAATGATGGAGTTGCTTTATTTTTGGCACCGGTGTCTAGTGAGCAAAGTGAGAAATAGAAAAAGTGTTCAGATCTATTGCTCAATTTTGAGTGGATATAAGAAAATACCAACTGCGCCGTTATATTACCAATTTTTGAGATTTAATGGACTACGATGACGCCTATCGGACTACGCCGTTTTTTGACCAATCGCCTACGCCTTACCCCGTTTTCAGTTATCTTTTATTTAAAGTTACATTTTTAAGTAGATTTTAAGTACTTTTGTTAAAGACTAATTTGACTTTGCACTTTCTAATTGGAGTCCCCTTTTTCTCAATATACAATGTACCATCATATCAATGTACCTAAGAATAATTTATTATGTAGTACAATTTTTTATATGCATGTTAACCCGGGACCGCTTTTGGAGTGCATATATGCAATCAAGGCGATATTATCGTCTATAAAATACGAATGATACGTAATTTTTCTTTCGAGTTTTTTTAAATATAATTTATTTTTTTGTTGTTGTGTATAAAATTGACAATCAAAGTATGTGAGTTGCACCTAAGGGGCGTTACAGGGTGAAATGTGAGAGCGGTCAAAGCTCATCTGGCCAATTAAAAAAACAATAATTCATTTTTGTGCGAGAAATATATAAAATATAATTTCGAGATATAATAAATACAGTAAAAAATAGACAAATATTAATACAAAAGGTCAACACTAAGAAAAAAACTCAAGGTTACTCAAGTCCATAAAATTTTCGTGATGCTCCCATTCTGAGAACGTCTTATATTCATGACAACATTTGGAACATTTGGCAACACTAACTAGTCCAAAAACTAATTAGTCGTTTGCTCAAAACATTCACCAATATTTTAAAACAAAAATAATGTAATTCGGTCGACANTAAAATGGTAAAAAGGTTTTTTGCGTCAGAAGTTAAAAACTTTGTTGGTTGTATTTAGTTTGCACCAATCTGGTTGATCTGGTTGGCTACAAAACTGAGCCGAGCCAAAAAAGCTAACTATGCCTCTTACCTGTGAACCCGACCTATCAATTTGATTGTACTTCTTTTTCTCTAAATCTTTTTGAAGATCGTTTTCTTTTAGTACCACTCCACAGAACTTCTCATCAATATCTTGATCATCTTGGGATCTAGAACATCCAGTGTCTTTAATCTTGTACGTATAGCCAATCAAGGTTGTTAAAAAGTTTTAATTGTTTAACAATTAATAATATTAATTGTTGCCGAAACAACGTTTTTGATCAAAAAATTCCACCAAATATTTTTCGAATCAGTCAGTTGAAAAAAATGTTTGATTTGAATGAAGAAAAATTATAGTGAAACCTGCATTTATTCCCAAAAAGGTTTGAAATTTGCATGAATTGTTCTAAACGGTCATAATTTATGACTCATAAATTTTCATTAAAATTAGCTCAAAAACGCAATACAACGGTTTCGTCCAAATGCGTTGGAATGTTCCCCTACGGGTTAGTCGGGACTCTAAGAAGTTAAATACGAAAAATCTATTTTTCAACCCATTAGCAATATGCCGGAGAGCATGTTCTTCTTTGCCAAATCGTTTCCGTTTGATTTAATTTGTAAACGAATGAAGTTCGCGCACGTATTTGAATACCCTCACTATTTGGCGCTTTTGAGCAATCTTTTCGACATAGTGCCCAATTGGACCATTCGGTGAATTGTTTGTCGGTATCACACGCAACACTACAGCTACGTTCACGTTCTAAAAGCGTGAACAAATTCTCAATTTTACCTATCGAATCTTCGCATAATGATCGGTGAGTAGGTTGTCCAAACTGTTTTTAAGGCCAGCTATNAGTCTTAGATAGACGGGTTTTGAGACAAGCTTTTGGGAATAAACTGAAAATTAGTTCAAAAAAGCAATACAACGGTTTCGTCCAAATGCGTTGGAATGCCCCCCTACGGGTTAGTTTCCAGTCGGGACTCTTAGAAGTTAAATACGAAAAATCTATTTTTCAACCCATTAGCAATATGCCGGAGAGCATGTTCTTCTTTGCCAAATCGTTTCCGTTTGATTTAATTTGTAAACGAATGAAGTTCGCGCACGTATTTGAATACCCTCACTATTTGGCGCTTTTGAGCAATCTTTTCGACAGAGTGCCCAATTGGACCATTCGGTAAATTGTTTGTCGGTATCACACGCAACACTACAGCTACGTTCACGTTCTAAAAGTGTGAACAAATTCTCAATTTTACCGATCGAATCTTCGCATAATGAGCGGTGAGTAGGTTGTCCAAACTGTTTTTAAGGCCAGCTAACACGTCAAAAATATAGATCTGATTTTTATGTTTTGCCTGAATTTCAATGAAATTTCTTTTATTGTCATACTTTTTCACAAATTTTTTATATTTTTTTAAATAAATTTTTCTACTTTTTCACAAATTTTTCATAATTTTAAATAATTTTTCATATTTTATCATAATTTTTTTTAATTTTTATATGTTTTTAAACTTTGAAAAACAGTTTATAAATATTATAAATTTCATCAATTGTCACAAATTTAATTGTGATGACTAAATTTTTTAAAAGGATAGATGTTCATTTATCAATTTTCCTAATTCATAATGTGCAGCTTATTTTCTAATTTCACTTTGTTAGCACAAACAACAGCCATAAAATACAGTTCGAACACCCTAGCGTTGCGTTGATTCGTTGCGACTTGAAATGCAGGAAAATTTTCTTTGTTGAATACCATTCCCACATGTTCCGAAAAATGTTGAACATGGGTACCACCACTGGGGCTGCCAAGTAACGCACGGTATGTAAGCACAGGGCATTGTTTGTATTTTCGTCTCGGGACACTGTTTCCCTAAGCCGATTGACTCACTTTTTTGAAAAATTGAAAACCTGATTTAAAGATAAACTTTAAAAAAACTTGTGAGTTCCAAAAAGCCAACTCAGTTCTGCTGGGTAGAATCAAAATAACTTAAGAATGAAAAAAGGGATAAAAGTCAAGCAGTAATCGAGAATATTTCAATTTTAATCCGTAGCTTTTAATTACCCGTGTTCGTTTTTTAATAGCATACCCACAGGTTGTCCCACAGTTCGACCATCTCGTCCAATTTGAAATTTCGCAGTCTTTATCGCAATCGACGTAACATTTTTCAGCAATATTTAGAGTTCACAGAATTCAAATTAATAAACTAGTGAGGTTTTATTGGTAGACTTGGTAGAAATAGGGAAATTGCGAATTGTAGAAAGAAAATTCGTGAAACTGTGTCGATCTGATTAATCAAAAGTTGACTCGGACCATCAGGGACCTTGAGCAGCTTAGGGTAAGCTGTTTGAAAATGTCCGCCTACGCAAATAAAGTGTTTTCTAAATCAATTGGTGCGTAGGCGATTACCCCATTTATACCAAATCTACCATTCCAGATTGTGTAGGGAGGGAACGACTCGATTATGCAGTGTTTAATAATTCGAATCATTTCAGCTCAAAAATTAAGGGATTATTTGGAATTATTAGACACGATTTTATCGACTCGTTGGCGCAAAAGGTGAATATCATAAGTAGCTTTTTTCCGTTTAATTTGGACATTTCATATTCGTTAAATGATATTTTACAGAATTATCCGAAACATTTTAAGATCTGGGCCAATTAAATAGGTGTACCCTAGCCATATCAGGGTCGAAACCGGCGCATCGATTTGGATTTACAATTTCACTCCCGTAGAAGCAATTTGACCTTCGATAGCGATAGCCGGATCCGCATTGTTTCGAACCACTTGGCCAACATGAGGTCCATGGTTCCCAGATCTGGACTAGTGCTTCACAATTTCTACCTTCAAAACAAAGCTCCTGCTCGATCAATGGGAAGTTACAACTACGACTAACTGCGGGCCGCACTGTGGACCGACGCCGAGACCGCGTTACGGAACAATATTTGTCACATGCGGACCATTGGGACCAGTTTGTCACGGCACAATCTAAAAGAAGTTTTAAGTCATTTAATCGAGAGATTTGAACTTTTTACACAATTTACATTATTTTCTCATTAAAATAAATTGGAAAAACTCAACAGTACCGTTAGGGCACGCGACAGAGCACGTTTGTTTCTTTATAGGTTTAGTCGCAATAATTTCGTTACAGTTTTCATCATCAACAATTGTCTCCAGACCAGCCGTGTCCTTAACACAATAAACTTTGCGCATTTGAGTACTGTTTCCGCAGACATCAACGGTACATTCAGTCCAAGATGACGCCATCCAACTTGTCGCAAAGCAATCGCTCCAACATAATTTAATTTCAATGTCTTTAAAATTCATCGATTTTCCTTGAATTCCTTGCAATTTTCGACCTCGACTTTGTTGTCCATAACCGCAAGAGCGCGTACACGATGTCCATTCACTCCAATTGCTCACGAATTTTACTAAATCATCGGGGCACTGATAACGAGTAAAAAATTTTGATTTGAAATTCAAATTTTTAGTTATAATACCCTTTTTTATCGATAAGAACGTAATTAAGTCAGGTGAAACCGAGATCAAACTTGAAAATTTTGATTTTTCTTAATTCTCCAATGAAAAAGCAATAAAAAACATATTCTACACTTCCTTTGTCACACACGTGCTAGTTGTTACGGTCGAAGTGATATTGCACGTCATCAGAGGCAAGGGAATTCCATTACGTCGACTACAGCTTATGATTAGCTTTTCAAACTAGTAAAAAGGTTACATACAACCTTTATATATTATACAGTCTATGGTACCTATATATCTCATAGGACCCGGTCCCGTACAGTTAAGATCTTTTTTCGCTGAGCACACTGTATTTAATTATCGTGGGCGTATACTATACCCCACAATAATACGCCGTATAGGGCCTATTTATTTAAACTTGTTTTGGCCATATGGTAGAGCTCAAAAAGTTAGTTAGAAAAAGTGTACAAATGAAATTCATAAAATGTCTGTAGAGGGCTCTAAAATTTTTCGAAGGTCAAAAGAAAATTGACGTTCGAAAAATTAGAGTTCGCCTCAGACTTTTTATGAAATTTATTCTCACACTTTTTCGAATTAATTTTTTGAGCTCTACAATATGGCTAAAACAAATAAATAGGCCCTATAACCTATAGGCTATAGGCCCACAATAATTAAATACAGTATACTCAGCGAAAAAACATCTTAACTGTACGATGAGATATTTGTTTAACAGGGAAACTTTGTTTCAAAATTGGGCAATATAACGGGAGTAAAACCTAATCGTGGCACACGTGTTGCATAACATAACTAAAAAGTCCTTTCGCCACAAAACACAATATCTGGATTCAGGCGGTGTCCTACGTGGTCTCCCGGTTTTTCGAGCAAAGCACCACTTAGAAAAGCGTAACTGACAGATTGGTATTTTAACCCCAGTCCGCACTCTCCATCATTTGGAAAGCAGGAACTCGGTTCTCCAACAGACTCAGTTAAAGTTTCCTCAAGGGGCGGACCAGCGGTCGGTATCGTTATTTGCATTGTGTTTCGATTCTCAATTTTATACATTTTGAAAAATCGCTGGGTTAAACCAGATACTTGGCAAAAGTTGATGCATTTTCGAACTGTTAACGGCAAAGTCTTTGTCCCAGTTAGACAATTTATAATCGGCATTTCGACGGATGGCTCGCCTTCAGACCAAATTGCACATGTTGCCTTTCGGTACTGAATTCCTAAATTATTTTTAAGATGAAGATTGTATGGCAAAATAAATGTAATTGTATTTGTCTTAAATGAGACAAAATTATTAAAGAGTTGATAGAGAACTCAAAAGATGGAGAAAACTAAAAACAGATAAATACAAAAAAAAAATCTCCTAGAAAATTCATAATAAAAGTTTACGTTAAAATTAACAAAAAATGCGCATAAAAATCACACAAAATGTTTATTAAAAACTGAAGCCAATACCATCAAAAAACCTCCTACATGAAATGTTACATGAAAAATCGCAAAAAAATAACATGAAAAAAGTCTCTCGTTTTCCGCAAAAATGTAAGCGCGATTGGGTCTGACCGTGAAAAATCGCGTGAAAATATTTTATAATAAAACTTCATAATCACAATCGAACATCACATTAAAAATCACATTAAAATCAAAATTATAATAAAATTGATTTGATAATATTTTAGCTAGGTAAAATTTTCTCACTGTCGAAATCAAAATTTGAGGTACTATTAACTTAAAGTTAAAAATAGCATTACGAAAATAGTCAGGCGATTGAAATTGTTAATATCATTAATTTTAATAGAAATACAATTTTGTGAGTTTTTATAACCACCTGTACATGTTTCATCGGGGTAGTAACCATTAACAACGTAACACTGACTCCATGCGCCGAATTGAAATTTTGGGATTTTGCATTTAGCCGCGCAGCTCCTTTCTTCAAGTTGTGATTCTGGACATGGGTTACCGAGTGTACTGGGCGAAACCAATACTATCCGTCTGCGAGTTTCAAGCGCCTTTGGTATTTTTTTAGGAGAATCATCAAGTAATTCGTCATAAACATTTGTCGAAAATATGCGTCAAAAATGTCCATTAAAAATCGTCAAAAATATCCGTCAAAAACATCCGTCAAAACATCCGTCAAAAACATCCGTCAAAACATCCGTCAAAATCCTGAGTAAAAATTGCCAAAAACAAAAAAAAACAAGATTTTTTTTGATGAAACCTTTTTTCGCGAAATATTCTGACGGAATATTTTGACGAAATTTGTCGAGGTATCCCTAGTTTTTTGAATTACTTTTGACAGAACCATAAACTACCGTGTGGTCTAAAACACCTGCTCCTAAAAAACTACCTTTTCGGCCCGGCACGAACATGACAACCATTCGCTCCAGGGTGAAATAGAACAATTGGCCGCGCATTTTATATGACAAGCCATTTCTCGAATTGGTTTTGCTGATAAGGGACATCCAGAATTTGAAAGCGACCCGTATTGGTCAACACAGCTTACTGGCCTGGTTTTAACTCCCCGGTAACAGTATCCAGAAGACTGATCCAGTAAAGGGTCTTTGTGTTTTGGATTGCATTTCGACCAACCGTCCACTTTCCAACTGTAAATTAAACATGCTAAACAATAATATATATATTTTTTGACAATTCGTGAAAAATGATGAAAATTTAACCCCGACCCGTAACAACGGACTAAGCATTTTATAGCATATGGAAATATTTACAGGGCCTAACAAAACTTTTTCGCGTTTTAAAATCAGGACGATATAACAAATTGAATTTTTATCATATTTAAGAATTTAAACAAATAAGGTCAACTATAAAAACGCATAAAATTGGTAATTACGTTGATTCAAAACGCTAAATTTTAGCGGCTAAAAGCCCTAACAATGGCCAGTTGAAGATCGATTTTTCATTACGTTAGTCAAATGTATAACATGAAAACGGACTTAATTTGGAAGTCTTCCCGCGTTATGAAAAAATACTTACGTTTAGCGGCACATGGCCTCGATTCCCGTATCGTTTTATTTTCACAGTCTTGAAACCCACTTGAGGCCTGTGCAATGATATATTTCATTCTCGTTTGTATTCGTCTCCTCATATTCGTATCATCACACATATCTGGGCAGGGTGTCCATAAGGTCCATTCGGACATCACACATTCACCCGGACATGTTAATCGACAGCGCTCCGATATCAGTTGAATGTCTTCAATACGCTGTAAAGATTTCAAACCAAAAACATTTTTTTTAATTTAGCATACAAATGCTGGTAACAAATCCTCTAGTAGAAATCCTTTTCTAAAATCTTCTTCTAAAATCCTTTTCTAAAATCTTTTTCTAAAATCCTTTTCTAAACTCGTTTTCTAAAATCCTTTTCTTAAATTCTTTTCGAGAATCCTTTTTGAAATTGTTTTCTAAAATCTTTTTCTAAAATCTTTTTCTAAAATCCTTTTCTAAAATCCTCTAATAAAAAAC
>SCLG01000071.1:339509-359739 GCA_004367875.1 Oikopleura albicans
GCTCGTGCTGTTATCGGGCGGGGTTTTTCCCCAAAAAACTTTTCACTTTTCCGCCTACGCCCTGCGCAGTTATCGGGCACCCTGAGTAGTTATTCCATCCAGGGCTCGGCAGTGCGCACTTACATAGCCGGAAATACTCCAAATAACAATTTTGTGGACTCTTTTTGATCATTTTTTCTAACACTACACCCCTATGGGCTTATCCGCCGCCTTTGTAAAACCACTTTAATCAATTGTTGGTTTATCTGGCCGGATTATTTTTTCAAGCCACTTTTTTTCTCTAAGATATGATTTTTCTCTAACTTATGATATTCAAGCGTATTAATAAGGTTTCGTTATTCAATAAAACAATGAGTAATATTATCGATTATTTAAATCTCCCGGCCGGTTTATAATAACAATTTGGTATTGCGCAATTCTCCGCTCGTGCTGTTATCGGGCGGGTCTGTCATTGGCTAATGACAATTGGGTATAGCGCAATTCGCCACTCGTGCTGTTATCGGGCGGGTCTGTTATTGGTTATCAAGGTTTTTTGACGCGAAACCCGGTGTATGTCTTTTTACATGCGTATCATAATTATTTAACAATTCAATTTTACCATACATGTAATTATTACCATACATGTAATTTTACCATACATGTAAGTTTACCATACATGTAATTATTAATCAACAGATTAGGATTAGATTTAGCAATAACCCTTGTTTACACCATACATAATTAAAAACTGACAACAAATTTTAGTTAGACGTAGGTGGTTACCAGTTAAAGATATAAGATTATGGAAAACTGGTACAATAACTGTGTAGGGCAAGAGCCGGAACCAAAGGTCATCAAACTCAAACGTCAAAACCAAACGTGCCAAACTCTGGCGTTTTGGTACAAAAAAAAATGGTTGACCTGGTCAACTTGACCATAAGGTACATGGAAAATTATCGATGAAAATTAACCAAACATATTTAACAAAGCTGCCCCAATGCGGGGCTTCAGAAAAAATCAAAGACTCATAAGAGTGCCCCTCTCCACGGTATTCTTTAGTAAAAGGCGAAAGAATTATACGTTCTGAAGAGAGACCAGAGCTACTCTAAAATTGTAGAAAAAATTAACTCACCCAGATTTTTCAAATTAATAAATATGGTCCCTAGTTCCTAAATAATATTGATCTGTATTACATATTTTACCGTCGTTCCGAACGGCCGTTTTATCTCGAAAAAAGTCATCAGTCAAAAGGTCACTAAGCAGCGGGAAAGTATTTTATCTTTATTAAAAATTTAATATAAAATTGATTCAATCAATATAATATAGCCCAATTAACTTAATATTAATATAAATATACATATTAATATTAATTCAATATTGTGAAATCTTTACTTCTGAAAACAACATTTATTTTATCACCTTTTTCTTACCCGGTTTATTCAGACGTACCGGTTTATTCAAAAGAATGACAGACAAATTTTAAGGTTTATCATTACAAAAAGATTTATAGTAAAACTGTATATATTACCGTTTTAGTACTCGCTGTAAATTATTCCAAACTGGCCGGTGTTTCATTGTGTTTGGGTTTAGATTTGAAAATGGTATTAAAAATAAAACTACAGTCTTTACTGCCAGTAAGGACGCTACCATTACGGACGATTTATCTCCGAAAAGAGACGCTTAACACTCACAATACGGACGGTCTCATTAGAGACGATTTTTTGGAAAAATGTCTCCAAAAAATCCAAAAATGTACATTAGAGGAAAGTTCACCCCACAGAAGTTTTACGAATCATAAACTATGAATCAAAAAGCCTCTAATAGAAGTAAGAACTGAAGTATAAATTCAAATTTACCTCGTTTAAAGTCGACGTGGTTGTCAGGCCTTCAGTTTGGAACGTCATAAAACTTACATCAAGGTTAGAAATCAGTTTCTGTTGAAAAAAGAGCAAAAATGACAACCTTCGGACATTTTTTTACCGCCACTGGTCCGCCAGTCAGTCTTTTTAAATTTATTACTAGACTCTGTCAACATATCACTCAATGAAATGATTTAACATCAATATTGTATAGAAAATTAGCAATGTTCATACTGTAGACATTTAAAGTTGATATTTCTTTAATTTTTGTTTTGTTTTTCATAGAGCCCTGGTTTATAAATAATAATAATAATAATAATTAGTATGGTTCTAGTCAACTACTAAAGAAGCCATTCAATTCCAAAGTGTACGGAAACTATCCCAATATTGACGCTGCACCGAATACGTACGCTATTGTGGATAATACAAAACGTCCGTATTAGGAGTAGGTACTCTATACAATTTACCTTTTCAAACTTTTTCCGATGGTTACGCACAAAATTGTCTGATTTCAAACCATGCCTTAAACAATTAAGAACATATAAAAGAGGTCTCAATTGTTCCATTTCACCAAAAACAAGTTTAATCCAAGTTTTATTTTTTTCTGATATTTCTCTTTATTCGATCATCAATTGATCTGTAACATCCTCACAATATCTCTCATTTTTAATTATTTCGGGTTTTAATGTCTTATATTCTTGATTAAAAAACAAAAGTGGTGTCTGAAATTCAGCGGGTTGATTTAAGAAAAAAAAAGTGAAAAAAAATATAGTAATTATTCCAGCTTATTCAAATAGGTCACAGCGGACGTTATCTGGACGCACAATCGGGCCCAATTCCCAACAGGCAAACTGTCATGTAAAATAACTGTTTTTTTATAATAAGTATTTTTTTATTATTTCTTGTTTTTTTCCGGTACAGGTGCCCTGAACAGGTCATTCCATTGTCATTCATCAATAAAATCTGACATTAATATGAACACCGATAATAACGGGGTAGCAAAAGTAAGAAAAACATGTTTAATAGCGTCGCGCTGCACAAAACTGGTAATTTATTAATGCGCCCAATAATGTATAGTAATTGACGAAACCGTCAAATTTTATCATTAACTTATTTACCAGAGTCATTTGCCAATAAACGTATTTTACCTATTCCACTTTTAGTCAAGCAAGTTCGGCTGGTTGAGTGGGCACGAAATTATCATAGTGAGCAAAAAATGGATGGAAATACATTTTTTTTTTCATAATGCAGTATCATTTATGCAGTACAGAAATACTAATAGTATAATACTATTAATTTAGTGCCCGAAAACAAATCTGATTTTGCAGTTTTTACGAGCTCCAACATTTTCCCAAGTTCAACCAATATGTGATAATTGAGTCATTAGTGGCTTAATGCCCTCTTAATCAGAGCTCGGTAAAGTCGACTACTATTTCTGGCTTAGCTTGGCTCAGTTTTTTATAAACCATAAATTATGGGTAGAAGGCAAAATCCCTGGGCCCCAAAGTTTGGCCCTTTTATTTACAGAAATTTCAAAAAGAATAGCATAAAACAGCAACATTTCTCATCACATACTTATTTTCAGGTTAATGGCTTAATTTTGTCGATTCAAAAAATTAATTTTGTTTTAGTTTTTCTACAATATATTATTGAAACACTTTTTTGTGACTTCAAACTTTGGGTTGATGTTCCAAACGCACATTACCAAATAATTATGATACTTGAATTTAAAAACCTACTTTAATTTTTTGAATTAAAAGTTTAAACTTTTCATTTTTGAAATTGCTTGATTTTTTCGTTCACAACATTGAACTTTAAAAATATGGCAAAAATCATGCCCTGTGGCAAAACCCTCATCTTGTTTCGTTTGTTCTCATCGGCGGATTGGCCTTGTTTTCCACCATTTCACCACCCACGATGCATTATTTATAAACTTGTATATTCCGCAGATTACAAAAAACTATGATATCAGAGATAAATAATGAAGAAATATCGACGGAAAACTAAAAAAGCTAGGGCGTCCGAATTTATAGTACCTATAATTGATAGGCTATAAATTAATACCTATACTTAATTAACAAAAAAAAATCATGACAGATTGAAATATTTTTAATAAACGGTCTTTAATTATAAATTTTGATAGAATAGTGAGTAAATACTTTTTCACTATGGGTCATAAACTAAACTTTAAGTAAGTGTATTTTAATTAATCAATTTAGACTAAAATTATTTAGTTCATTTAATTTCATTTTTCATTAATTTTGTCACAATTTTTTAAAACAATTGTAATTAAAACTTATTTTAACAAATTGTGTAATTTTTGGGGTGAATTATCGAAACATTCATATCTGTGTAATGTTTCTGAATAGGAATTCTAATAGCAGAATGAATCACAAATAATAGCGCCTGAAGAAGTTGAACCCGTCTGGACAAAGTTTGAAATTTTAAAATGCGGCATTTATGGCTTCATTTTGGTCACGATTTTGTTGTTTTTGGGAAATCGTGAATTATTTTTACACAATGTCACATTTGTTTTATTCAAAATGGGCATGATGGATCAAGTTTATTCGCCAAAGGCCGAGAAAGATCCACGCTTGGCGACAATGCTTGCGGCTTTAAATGCCCGTATGGAGCAGTCTTATGGAAATCCGTACCGTATAACCACCTTTAAACAAGCTCCATCAGCTCATCGGAGTTATCGACCTCCTTCAAAAGTAGTCACTCCAGGAAACGGTTGAAATCTTTGTAAAGCCGATCTTAGTTGTATAAATTACTCTCTTAACCCCCAAGCACGACCCCCGGACGTTTGTACGGCCCCGGGTGAAAAAACGCAATTTTCGAGTTGTTCGGCTGTGTTAAATGACTAAACATTGAAAACCAACATAGAATAATCGATTACAAACTCGGAGAGCAAATAAAAATAAAAATTTGATATACGTAATAAAAAGTAATTAGTACTTGATTGAACCTAGGAAACCTCAAAAAAGAGGTTATTTGCAATTAATATTCTTCACGCGCATTTTTTTTTNTTTTTTTTTCTCTCATATTTTCCAAAACTGTTAAGAAATCAACAGTGCACTAGCGTGCAAAAAATGAACCGCGTACGTCGCCCGGTTAACCGTTTGTAAATTTGTGGTTTTGTGGTCAAATCGACCAAAAAGTGTCCAAGGGTGGTCGGGAAGCTTTCGAGATCTCGATCTCGCGAGAGTATGCTCAATCGATTCAAAACCATCGATTTGCTTATAGAGAAATCTGGTTATGAGATTTTACGTACGATTAGATAGGACTCCTATCATAGGAGTAGAAGAAAAGCCGGACAAACGTCCGGCCCCGTGCTCAGGGATGTGCTTAATAATCGTGCTTGGGGGGTTAAAAGTAAAAAAACGAACAGTTGAATGGGTTCTAAACTTGAAGAGTGAAATGTAACCCTAACCAGTTATCTTAACAAAGTTGGGTTATCTTAATACTTTTTGGACCAAAATGTATCGGCGATTTCCGGTATCTTAATTTTCGATTATTATACCAAATATCCTACTTAATTATCTTATTAATTTATCTTTAACAATTTGAGATAACTGGTCAAGTTGTGTATTATAAGGTCGGTTTTGAGTGAATTCGATGAGTTTGAGAAATATTGTTAATATATTGCGAAAAATATTGTTAATATATTGCGACTGAATTGCCCAATAATATAAATAAGTCATCGTACTTAGTGCACGACGTACTAGTTTCGTCTTTCATTTGGACGCGTAATAACAACATTTTTTGTTTCTAAAACTCATTGAATTGACTTTAAACCAACCTTACAAAACCAGGTGTTGGATTTTCAACTGGTATAGACGAGGTGGACTACTTTTACTATTCTGATAAGGACATTGGGATACAAAAAGGTGGCTGGGAAAGTACCGAATCTGATTATGATGCATATGGAACTCGTCACCATTTTGATCACTCAAAAATTGATACTAAGGCAATTGAAACCGAACGTTTGAGAAGTATTCTGCCCGGATTGGACAATTCTCTGAATCCCGCTTTGCGTTATCAGGGCTCTTTCCTTGACTTATCCGGGGAGGTACATGTGGACCATCACGGGATTTGGCGCAAAGAGAAAAAGGAACAGACAGAATTAAACACTTACAAAGAAGCCGATGATGCCATTTTTGATAATCTTCAGACAAGAGTTGCTAATAAAACTTCAAAATTGTTGAGCGCCAGGGTGGATATTTTCTTAATATACATCTGAAGTCCAGATTCTGGACACTATTAGTTAAACATTAAACGTAATTGATAGCAGAGGTCGGCAGGAATTGACTTTTTTTGTATCCTACCATTCACTGAAAAAAAAGGGTACTAAAAAATGTATACCCGAATTTATCCGAGCAAGGGTAATTATCCGCTTTTATTTTCTTGATCGATAAGTTATCCGTGATAACTTTTCTCATACTTATAAAATTACTTACTTATAAAAATACTTTATAAACTTATAAACTACTATAAAGTACTATTACAGTTTTCAAGATATTAGACTCGTTTTTGTTGTAAAGGAAGTGTAATAATAAGGCGCTCAATTGTTACAATACAGTATCATACAGTATCATTTCCGATACAGTATCATTTCCGATTTTTGAATTTGAGTCTAGCTAAAACCTGCTAGTTCTTCTACTAGTATAATGTTTTATTAAATTTATTTACGGGCACAGTCTGTTCTTAATATGATTTAATTTAATTCATCTTTCTACGTATAAAATTGGTTAAAAAACTGCAAGATAACTGTTCAAGCAAAAAAAATGCAGAAAACTGTTCAGTGTGTAGGCGGGTTCTTTAAAATGTAAATGATGTAATTTCGCAAAAAAATGATGAAACATTACGAAAATATGACGTAATATTACAAAAATGCAAGATAACTAGCCGCAAGATAACTGTTCAGCTGGTGTATACAATTTTATCTAGAAAATATTTATAAGGTGGTCTTAATGAAAAGTTTTTTTTTGATCGAAAAAACCAAAATCCTCACGTTTAAATCATTATAACTCTATCTAGCCCATTCCAAGCTGTCCGAATGCGCAAAACGATTGGTCGTTGTCCGTCGAGCCAAAATATAAGCTTAACCCGAATAAATTTTTAACGGGTACGTATATTTGGGGTCCAAATAATCAGAGTCGTGGTTTACGTGAGCTTGTGCTAATGGCGATTAAAATGAATCGAACTTTATCACTTCCGCCATTCTTTAAGCATTGGGGCACCGACACCTCAATCGAAGAAAAGTCGACTCCTGTTGATGCTTTCACGCGTTTAGACGTAGATATTCTTCGAAACTTGTTGCCCATTTTGGAGCCACAAGACATGGCCAAAAAATGTAAACATACCATTGACAGATATTGGGCAGCAAGGCGTGATTTCTGCCATGGTGATAAAGTTAATAGAATACATGTAAGTTAAACTGAAATTTGCTAATACAAAACCAAAATTTAAGTCGAATAGATAGAAATTAAAAAAGGTTAAACTTATTTCACTCATGGAAAAATAGTACTAGTATAATAATATAATCTTTTATATAAAATTTGTATAACAAGTTTCCCCTCTCGGCCCGTAGTCGACGGGTTAGTATCCACTTGTTCCTCTTGAGAGTTAATCTATACTCTATTGCTCTATTAAACTTTTTTCTGGTATTTTAATTCAGGAATATAATAATTTTGCTTTGTACTGGCTTTAAATGATTATAATGATTGTTGTTCCCAAGTTTTAAAATAGATCAGTATTTTAGTACAACTCTGGGGTACCAAGCCTTAAATATATCGGATGTTGACCACACAAATCTGGAAACTTACCACTGCATCGTGTCAAATGCGGAAGTTTTACCCGAATGGCATGAACTGCCTTCAAAGCAGGGTATCTTACTACCAACATCTATCGCGGGTCTTAATAAAATCTACGAGCACAATGATGAAGACAGATGTACGTTCTTCATAATGCCCTATCGTTAGGCTGTCCAAACTTTTTGCAAAAACTTCGGTTTACAGTGTAAACTTTACACAATGCTTTCTTAACTTCACTTCTCTCACGGTCGCCTTTAAGGCCACTTTTTACGCACGCCTAAGTTTGTAGTTTGGCGTAGTGGTTTGGCGGCCAAACCTTAAAGTTTCTTCCTAGTATTTTTTCATTATATTTTGGGCATCTTACGTTAAGCGCGTTCAATTTTAAAGATGTGATGATTGACAGCGATAAACTGGATGTTCGAGCCGATATTCGAGCCAATTTTCAGGATGAGGAGAATATGTATCCCGAACCGTTAACTATCGAAGATCAGGCCATAATGGGGGAAGTGGTTCGAAGTACCTTAAGGCCAAAGTATATCAGAGATGTGGCCGATCAGTTCTCCAAAGACATGCTCAACGGTACCAATTTTGTGGCTATCCATTGGCGTTATAATATCGGAGATTGGACCAGACACTGTCGTCGAAAGCCTTCTATTCAGGTACGGTAGGGTTTGAATCCCAAAAAGACACAAACTGAATAAGTATTTCGTTTATTATTGGCTAATTACGCCTGTGATAGTTGAATACGCATGGCCAAATCTAAATTGTCGCAATCCATCTTTATAACACTTATACACGTATATGCATACTTCGTACACCACTTGCGCACTTATATTGCCGAAAAAATTCGACTTATACGTCATCCGGAAATGTATTAATGCAGAAATGAAATATTTTGTCATTTTTTACGCCTACGCTCTGCACAGTTATCTTTCTATATTTGGCTAATATTTTTCCATGGTATATTTCATGCAAAACGCATTGTACATGGCCGATGTTTTGTATTTATTTACACTTTTTTGACTTTAAAAATGAACAAGTCATGTTTAGTGCGATATCGTTCAACGGATTGTGACCGATATTGAGTTTGTTGCTGGGAACATTGTTTCATACGTTCAAACCTACAATTACCTCGATCAACGTCAAATTAAACACAAAAATTTTATGGAGGGAAAATTTGCCGCCGGTTATTTCGAAAGTGAGGATACAAAAACGGAACGACCTCATGTCATTTATATTAGCCATCCCCCAGATCAAATCAACTTTGTCGATGGTATCAAAAACCACATTCAAAAAATTGCGCCCGAATTTAAAATCGTGTCCGGGCGCGACTCTTTTAACTATTTCTCGAAGTACTTTTCAAACTGTCAAAAGATTTTGGACGAACTTCACGATATGCATTCCATGATTGATCAGGAACTCTGTCTACGATCCCGGGTAAGATTAAGTTTCCAAAAATTCAAGTTACCAAAAAATATAAACTCCTAGTAAGTCGGGGTGAAATGGTTTCGGTCCATTTAAAGCGCTTAGTGCAAATTTGCACCATTGTCCCCCTGGGAGTTAACGTTTTTTTACAGAACGAATACTGTAAAAATAAACAAATTTAGACTTTTCTCTGGGCAGTAGGATCTAGCTGGTCAACCAATGTACTATTGGAACGACATCTTCATGGGAATATACACGGCGATGCAAAGAATACTGATATTTTTCAACATGCACTAATGACCGGAAAATGAACCGGACTATTTAACAAGAAAACTCGCAAATTCTTCAACAATCCTGTAAACACAAAACTCATATTTAATGAAGAAGAAATAAACACAAATATATTCACCATGAAATTCCCTTGGCAAGAAATTTGTGGCAATAATTCTGAAATAGGTCTGCTTGCTTTAATCGGCAAATTTGACTTTTAACTTAAAAGTTTTAAGGTGTGCGATAAGAATGCACCACCACACCAAACTTAGGGTAAAAAGTGACTGGTTTACCCGTGGCTGATACATTCACAAGAAACACTTATTACGGTTAATTCTCAGAAAAAGTTGTACAAGGGGTTTCTGAATAAGGACGTGGTGACTAAGGGTCGCTTATGCTAAATAAGGGTCGCCAACACAGTGTGAATAGTTGAACACACCTTTCTGGGTTAAATGGCTAATAATTTATAATCGCAGCGAAGCCAAATTATAAGCCGGCTTTACCGAGTCCTGCTAGAGCTAAGAATTTTAGGCCGATACCTTAAATTATTTAAAAATTTACGGCTAAAAATTAATTCTTCACTCGAGTATAATGATATATCATGATAAGTGAGCTCGTTTAGGGTGTTTCAATTTAAAATAGTATAACGGAATCAAATATCATATTAGAAATTCGACACGCTATTTATTTTCAGTCAAAGCTGTTTCTAAAATAAAATTTTTTTCCAAAAATAAGTTATTTAAAATTAAGAGAATTATTTAAAATTAAAGAGAATTTAAAGTTAAAATGAATAATTGAATTTGAATTGAATGCAAATATTTATCCAATTGTCGGCACCGTTTCAAATTGATCAAATATGGATACGGCGAACATAGAGGAAACAATTAAACTGGAGAATCCGGATAATTTCGAGGTACGAATAAAGTTCTAACAGTGCTAATAAAAATAGTGTATTAAAAATTATAATTTATAATAGAAATAATATCTAATACAAGACACTTTTTGTTGTGACGTAGGGGTGCACCTAATTTGCTATCCGAGATTCCAGCCAGCAAGAGGTCTGAAATTTAACGCCTAGACAGAGTTTTACCTCGGCAATAACATGCAGTGTCAAATTTTTGTCGGCCAGACCCTCTATAGCCTATAGACTATAGCCTATAGTCTGTAGGCTATAGAGGGTCTGGCCGACAAAAATTTGACATTGCATGTTATTGCCGAGGTAAAACTCTGTCTAGGAGTTAAATTTCAGACCTCTTATAGTCTATAGGGTTTTAAAGGTCTTGCCGTTTTCGACATTCCGTTGAACAAAATTAATGAAATTCCACATCTAGACTCAATTTTGTATCAGAAATAATATAACTACTGGTATATACTATAACCATTTATCCTGATGAAAGTGACTCGGCAATCAAAAATAAAAATAATGACTTTATTATATACACCACCTAGCTGCTTTAAGTAATAGTCAGTTTTTCCGCCTACGCACTACCTACTTGAAATAATAATTGCGCCTAACTGGTTTAGTAAACCCGAAAATGGAACAAAAAACTGTTACTCAGAGTGGAACTGTTACTTAAAGCTGGTAGTGCGTAGGCGGAAAACACTACCTGTTACTTAAAGCAGGTAGGTTGTGTATATATACGGGCTGTCCATGACTTAAGCGCACCGTTTATTGACATGCAACTGTAAGGAAATTGTATGATCAAATAAGCAAAAACGCGTCGCTTTTATTCACAATTGATTTTTTAGGTTCCAGTGCTAGAAACCACAAACGATTGTAAAACTGAACATTCTTGCAAGACCGAATATGATCATCTTAGTTATGAAGAAAACTTATCTTTTCAAGATGCCTCTCCGAGTTCTCGTGCGGAATCTGACGAGTCGAATGCACCATCGTTGCCTAAGTTGCCCGCTATTTTATCATTACGCATTGTAGAGCCGGCTAGGCTTAGAAGAAAGGGGCTTGCTCGTAAAAGTCGGAGCATATGTTTCGAAATCCAGGGAACGGACGATTACTGTTACCCTATGTCAACACATGGCAATACAACTGATTGGGTCAAGCTAGAGGTAATTTAACCCGAGACCGTACAGCGTATACATTATTGTATACATCGCTAGTTTTCACTAATTATCTCGGTTACTGATTGTTATAATAAAAAATCGTTTTTCATACTTTATTTTTAATTTTAATATAGATTGGAAACAAAAACAAAATATTTTTTTTAATGCGTCGTTTTTTTCTGTGGCGCGATTTTATAGAGGTCTTTTTGAATAAAAACAGCCCTTTTTCGGCATCATTGCTAGTTTTTCTAACTTATCTCGAAAATGGGATTATATATGATGATCTGGTTTTTTGCACTTTAACTGGTTGTTTGTTCTCAAACGAAACACCCACACACATCATTAGGAACAAGCGGTAGATTTGCGTGTGGCGCTAGAGAATAGAGTCATGTTTCCTCCAATATCGAGTTTCTTTGCACCGTTTATTTTATGATGTAGAATATTTTGATGACAATTTGAAAGCGTAATAAATAAAGTATGATATTTAAAAATAGAAGAGAAACTAGATTTTCTGCTGTTTATGAGGAGTAAAACGCTGCTCACCAATAATAGTTTCGAACATCTGCTCAACGCGAATTTTCGCGCAAATGGGTGTGCTTAGTTCCGCCCGCAACACGCTGTGCTGATTAGCAAAACGTGATTTTTTGATGTGAAATATAGCCAAACATGTGTACTTCATTTCAGATAAAATCTCATTTTAAAATACCCAGCCGTTTATCAAGGGAAAGAAAAAGAATAAAAAAAAAACTCCATTTTCATCAGACGCCTATCACATAACGCTATTTATTTAAAAAACCGATAGATTAAAGAACCGCTAACTCATATTTTAATTATGTTCAAGGTTTGATGTATATTTTACAAAAAAAAATTCCAAAATTGCTCAACTAGTATTCAAACGCCAAGCGTTTAGAAAATGTATACAATAATGTATACGCTGTACGGTCCCGGAGTAGTACTTTGCGTACGGTCCAGGGTTAAGGGAAAAATATTATAATGCCAATTTTTTTTTTTTTTGAAAAAAAAAATTATCAGAAAACTTGTTTTTGAAAATAACATGGGAGAGCCCACAAATTCATTGAAAACAAGTAAATTTTCTCGGATAAACGTAACCACCGAAAACCGGCTTTCGTCGATAATTTTTTTTTTTTTGAAAAAAAAACGTTTATTAATTCGAAAAACCTTTAATAGAAAAATCATAATGCCGTGACATATGGCACTGTCGAGGGCGCAACAGGTGGTTACAAACGGGGTTACAGGAGTTAATATACAATGTTTAAAATGTAAAACCAGAAATCGACAACGGAATCGATTATTATTGCCTTTAAGGCCGGAGCTTTTGTTGTAAAGAATCCAATACGGCTTAAATGCTGCAAAAGATCGTCTGGGTTGCTTCAAAGTGATTTATTGGCTTGTCCCGCATATGCAATTGTTTTTTGCCGAAAGCCAGGGCTCCAACTCGTTTGATATTCAAAAGCGTTCTTTGAGAGGTGCCGAGAATACAAACTAAATCCTTGAAACGACAAATAAAAGCCACATTTTAGACGGTATTTTGAACACCTAAAGTTCAGATCTCAAACTGTATTGTCCGCACAACAGCTTAATTGTCTCACGCTGCCAATTATGATTGACCGCGTAACCTAGCAACGCTAAACGACAATTAGCAATATCTTCTTATTTTTTTATGCCGACAATTTGGCTAATATAGTTTACGCTCATCATTAAAAAAACTCAAGGGATAGTTTTCGGTTTTTGGCCACGTGTGTCTGTTAACCCCCAAACACATTTATCCAGTCGTTACTTGAGCACATTCCGTAGACTCTTCAAATTAATGGATGAAAAAGTTATACCTAATTTTGAGCCCTTGAATCAGCCGTATATTTTACTCGACTTTGCTAACCAAACCGACAGCACTATACTGGCCGAAATTCTTAAGCTAGAAAACTGGAAATTGAAAACATTTTCACCGACACACATTTGTTGTGAAAATAATTTGTTAACTCCCAAGCAATCCTTGGAGCCGCTCGGTAATAAAAGGTCCAGGGAGTTGGAGACTATGATGTTTGTACCAGAAAAGGTGGCGAAAATGTCGTTTATGCCTCAGAAAGCACCGTTTGTGTGCGAGGAAGTGTCGTTGGAACAAGAAATTGTTGCCCTCGCCAAAACGGATCCAGAAATTATTGAAAGTGATATTGAAGGACCGGTCAGTCATGTTGTGTACACACTCAACCCAAAAATTAATTGTGTCCTTTTTGTCACACATAATGTGCAATCAAATCTAGTTGGATAGCGGATAACATCAAATTTTGATGTTTTTGATATCATTTCTTGTTCTTAAAATTTATAGTTATTGAAGTTAGATGATTTTTTAAAAATTTCAAAGTCTTGAATAATTTGCCAATTTTAAGAGTCTCTAGACCTGAGACGCATAAACCCACATGAACATGTGTGCAGTGCGCCTTTGTTATTGGAACATTTTATTAAATAAATTAAACCAATACCACCAACACTGTTCAACTGATGGACCGCTAAATGGGTCGGCGGGGATAAGTAGGCGAATAAAACCAATTCGATGTTACAGTCTCTTGGTCTCATAGAACAATACAAAAAAATGTAATCGCCGGTTCAGAACGGCCTTTATAGCAAACGTACAGTTTGTAAACATCACTAATGACCGATCCGGAAGTGAAACCGGTATATCTCTTCGAATCAAACAATGACGATAACTGTGCGGACCGTGTAACGGAGCAACCGGGAGAGACTGAAACAACCTTTTTTCTTGGAAACAATGTACTAACGGTGAAAGAAGAAATTGAAGAAAACATCAATGAAAAATCTGATGACGAACAACGCCAAAAACTGGAACGTAAATTAGAACTCCGCAATCGACCCCAATTTGACCCGAAATTGACAAATGAAGACAAACTCGTCATTGCGTGTCTAGCCGAAAACAATAGCGCGAAAGGAGAAGATCAGTGTAATTTAGGAAAGGTTATTATTCGGCTAAATTTTTATGAATATAATATATTTTATAAATATCATATAATCTGGCCCCACGAGAGGCCACGGGGTTGTTCAGTCATAGAACTCAGTTCTAAAAACTGATTACACGCCAATTTTCTTAAATTTTTTGGCCTAATGAACTTGATCATTTTTGTAATATTAATTCACACTATAAACTCACAAAATTTACGACAATAATAGACTTTTGCATTTTTTAAAATAATCCACACAGTGGCGATCAAAGAGTTTTATGAAAACAATTTCCCCGAGGAGTTTGAGAAACATAATTTTATGAATGATTGGTCAACATGCGCGATTAAATCACAAAATATATTAGAATGGATTAAAAAAAAGAATGTCATCTTAAAAAGATGCGTTAAAAATGAATTTTCAATGATTTGACAATAAACTACAATTGAAATATCTTCATTTTTAAATTTCTGCGTTTTTATAACTCCTGATACGTACAATATGACGTGTAGTAGTCATGTTGATATGACATACCACGGTGGTACTACCAGTCAAAAATTGAATTGTGATAACTTCTGGTATTCATCGTACTTTTTTTATTTTTACAATTTTGAAATAGTTGTTCAAAAATACGTGGCCAGAAGTTGCAATTAATTTTGGCATCCACATTGTGGGCAATTCCAAGCAGTGTATTTGTTAGTTTTCAATTTATCCAAATGCTCAATTTTATTCCAATCTGCTTTCCAACCGAGCCCATATCGTCCGTCTTTTGTGCACCAGTTTGCGTTTTCGTAGTCCTCACACGAAAAGAAGTGATTATCTACCCAGGTTTGATGTTGCTCATTGCAAAACTGGTGTTGATCTGAAGATGATTTATGTTTAACTTCTAACTTATTTACAGGTCCGGCACCCTCTTTCTGATTCTCGAAAATAGCGTCCGTATTGGGAGCACCCTCCGTTTTGGGATGGTTTTAGGACATTTTTGTAATAGAATGGCTTATTGGGATAATTGGCCGCCAAACGACAGAAAAGGAGCAGCGTACATATTGGGAGTAGGGCATATTGGGAGTAGGGTATTTGTTAACTAATTACAGTTGTTTTGTGAGCACTATGACTCATAGTCTATGAGGTCCTTTTCTATCACAATCGCTTTTGTAACAATATTATTTACTACCGTATGGCTGCGCTTCAAGGGTTTTTGCGTAAGTAATTTAGGAGATGCTTTTAAAACAATGTTGGTATCATCGCCGCACACGAAGCCCAGATTCTCGGTAAATTTGTTCAAAATAACGGACCGAATAAAACGAACTTCATGATAACGGGTGATAACATAACAGCGAAGGGCCTTGTACGTATAGAAATTGAACCTGGTATGCAGTCCACGCTATATTTTTGATTGAAGTTAGATTCACGCCAAGTTTCTGAGGGCACATCAGATGGACATGATGATGGCGTTGATTCAATTGCCAATACTTGGAAAGTTAACTCTTCGCCACCATTTTCAAAAATATTACCATCGGTGAACACCCACCCTTGAACTGAAAACCAAATCGAGCTGGATTTGCCCAGAAAAACTGGTCGACCGTTAAGTAATGACCTTTTCTTTACAAACAGTTCATTGCTATCATCTTCTTCTCGAACATTAAGAGCAGAGCAACACAAATTATCTTTGATTTTAGAAATTACCAAGTTTAAATTTCAAGCTTTGGAAAAGTGTTGATAGGCCAAAAATTAATGTCTACCAAATTCTCGTTTACCAATCAGTTACAGTCCTTACTCTCAATACGGTCAATTTCCTCCAATTGGACGCTTTTTGAGGAAAAATGTCCCCAAAACAGTCGAAAATACACTTTATGTAGACACTTTATGACAATTCACCCATTTACGGACGCTGCGGAATCGAAAACGTCCGTATTGGAAGTGAAGACTGTACCAATCATTTTTTGTATTTCACTCAAAATCGGCTAGGTAGTTTACTGTTACTCATCCGTTTTAAACAAAATTTTGCAAAACGTTTTGTGGACGATTAACTCCGGACCCGTTGTATAGCGTTTTATTTAAAAACAGTTTATATTGAGTATTTTTGTGGTTTACAGTTATTTTCCTAAATTACCTGGAGCTTCTATGAATGTAGGATTTTCGGCCCCATTTTCGGGAATCTTTTCATAAGCTACTATATTCTTATTTTAAAAAAATTGCTCATTTTTGTCGACAAATCCACTTGATGGTCCCGCGAGTTACCTGATGCAGCGCGCACGTAGTTATATCTTCGCATTACTCTCTAACTAATTCATCGCGTCTCTATTTTACAAATATCTATTACTATGTTGAGCATTTCATAACTTAATTCTATTATTCAAGGTAGGTTTGTTATTTTATTATTGTTCGCCTTGAATATCAATTACGTGGGCTAGTCGTTAGATAGATATTTCTGGCTATGCCTCAGGCACGTGTTAAAGTTGATTAATAACGGCGAAATGCCCGAAAAAATGTCGAATCAAAAGCAGGTTGTCTATTTCCATGTATTTCATCTCCAAATCCTATACTTCTCGTCATCACATTTTTGTTACATACTTTTTTACTGGTCATGAATGAAATAAAAACTTTATGGTGAATTTGCTACCGGTAGTACTAACGTTAGTACAACCGGTNGGACGTAACCAACGTCCAAGAGAATAGAGATGAGCGCCGGCCGTTTTCGGATTTAACGAATGTGCCATTGAACCAAGGGGAAAACTTGACGGCATTTCAGCGTCAACAAAAGAAAAAAATGAAGAACGAATCGCAAGACAGAACGAGAAAAACCGCCGGGACAATGTCATAAAACGGAAGAAACAGGCTTTACGATATAGGCCAGTTTTTGACCCGCAGCTGACGGAATATCAGAGGATGAAGATCGCTTATAGTGGATTGGCTAATGAGGAAAAGGGTGTGCCTCGGCCGTATTTAGGAATGGTTTATTTGAAGCGTTTACAGCTGTGATACCATTATTTTTGACAGTTTTGAAATTTTTTATTAGCGAGAAAGACAGATATTTTTAAGGTAATTTTTAAACAAAAAATTTATTTCACAATACAAAAATATGCGAGAAAATCCAATTTCTGCGAAAAAAACAAATACACCATTCAAATGCAAATTGTTAAGTCAAATGCAAACTGTTAAGCCACATGGGTAGTGCGTAGGTTAAAACCCTGGAAAACTTGAAACTACACCACCTGTCTACGTAACTTAACAAAACTTTTGGAAAAATAAGGTGTTAAGTTACGCCCATTTTGTTAAGTTAGATGGGTAGTGCGTAGGCGGAAGTGATGTAAAACTTTTTCAAAACTGTTAAGTTACGCCAATTTAGGCTTTTTGGTCCAAAATTGACAAAACTGTTAAGTTACGTCAATTTAGGCCATTTTCTCTAGATTTATTTCAAATTTCAAAGTAAAATGTGATAATTTCTAATAATATGTGTTATGTGTGATATCAATGATATCATATTTTACCATAAAAATTAACAAATTACAAAAAAAAACACTTTCAATTAAGATAAATAGAGATTTTAAAAATTGTGGATAAGTCGTCTCAGCGGCATAGTTTATGGATAGCGTTCTAAAATCTGTATCCNTTAAAATGCGAAACAGGCAAAACCTGAAAAGGGTTTCCTTTTTGGTTAACAAAACGTATTTTATCCAAAACCTTTGCTAAAAAATAATTTTTACCTAAAATATCTCTTCTGATGTTTCGATCTTTTCAGTTTCCGCCCTTTTGAGGTTTCGCTTCTCCATTTTCACCATTTGCAGGTTTCGTCATTTTACGTATTTGGCCAAATCAGGGAGTGTCCCAAAAGCTGATCGCTGATTTTATCATTTACCTATACAGCCACATTGGGGGCATTTCCAAATGTCATCATCTCTGCTTGGACCATCCTGTACGACATAATCGCCAGTTGTCGTACAATACCCATTGAGTGATAAAAAATTACAACCCCTTTTATAAGTATTCCGCCAAGTCTGATACTCTGTGTTGCATACTTTTTCAATTTCTGGCACTTCTAAAATATTAACTCGTTTATAATAAATTTGGTGTGCTTTTTCGATAGTTTCCAAGAACCCTACGTATTCTGTAAGTTCAAATATGGTATGAATGTCCATGAGTACTGTGCGCTTACAAAAATGGTACCAAAACGGATCAAGCCAAGTTCACAAAGTAGAAATTATGTTTTTTTTTCAAATTTCATCAAGACTTACCCGGCTGTCTGTTGATAAGTTCTAGTGCCAATTCTTCAACTGAATACAATTATTCAATTATATTACGTAATAAAGTGAAAAATATTAATGAGTAAGCGTCCGATAAATGGTGAAGGACTGTAATTCATTACTAGTATACTAGGTACATAGTATGTACTAGTACTTTAATATAATATGATATTATTCGAAATTCTCGTTATCAATTACACAGGATGCGCCTTTAACCGGCCAAAAAACCGTTAACCGGCCACTTTTTGACACAGTTTTGATCAGAGATAACATTAAGCGGCTAGTTTTAGAAAACTTTGTGGCCGGTTAACGGCGCACCATGTGTATTTCAGCTTTGAAGAAATATGAATAGGGCAATCAAAAAGTAGTTAAAGTAGTTAAACCTGTTTGCGATTTTTCGGCTGCCCAAAACATATTTTTCCAAACCTTCTCTCAATGAACGCATCGACCAGCTTTTAGGGGGTTAACTGCGCATACTGTATGAGTACGTGTAAAATACCATTAGGAAGACGAGGCACAAGTCCATAATCTGGTAATTTGGATCTCACGGAAAGCACAGTTCCATTTTTCGGCATATCTCTTCTACCAATAGAATCTGCCATTAGAACCAGAATGTGCTGTTCCTTAAAATTTTGAACTTCAATCGTTCCTCCGTACTCGAAATATTCGTCATTTATTTTCCATTTTTCGATGCTAGATTTATTGTTATGGTTAAAAAGCGATTGTTAGTTACACCTGTGATTTTATACAAATATTGGCTTGTTGACGCAGTGTGGTTAGGGAGTGTATCCCATAAGGGACGTGTTCAGTTCTCGTCCGTTACGGGAGCGCCCCTTGTTGGATTAGGAACTGTACAGAATAACGCGTCGGAGTTTATAAAATTATAAGTTTTAATTTATAACCTGAAGATACTTGCTTCACACGTATTAGGTCTAACTCCAACAATTTTTCCATTTTTAATTACTGTTGGGTTTTCAGATTGATTAAAATGACATCCACCAATGTGGTAAATTATATCTTGGATTTTGAAAGTAGTGTGATCGTGCCTTGGTCGCCTCAAATGCGGCAATTCTTGCCAAACGGTACCATTAAATCTCCAAGCCTCGTTTGTTGTATGGCCGACTCGTTCTCGAAGTGGTCCGAGCTTATTAGATTGTCCATATTGTGCATAACCACCTAAATACAATTTTTTTACACCAAGTGTGCCTATATCTGTCAACTTTTTCACGGTCGTTATCTGTCACTATTTTTCAGCTTACTCGCCTACGCACAGTCTGCGGCGCGCGGCGCTATCTTCATTTTAATCTTTAACAATAACGCCGCACCAAGTGTATTGATTTGAGTTAACTCTTAGGGGGAAGGAGTTTTTGGGAACCCGTAGGGGGAAAATGCGTGTAAATAAACACGCACTTAAAAATTCACATTAATTCCCAATAATTCAAAAAAAACTGGTAAAGCCAGGTTGTAGAGCTCGTCAAACTACGTCGATCTGACTATTCAGAAATTGATTTAGGCCACCAAGGCCCCCTAGAGAGCTGTTTGAAATCTCCAACCTACGCAAAAAATAACACCGTCAATCGAATTTTCTCGAAAAGTTGAGGGGGGG
>SCLG01000071.1:361966-387590 GCA_004367875.1 Oikopleura albicans
AATACAAATGCTCGTCATTTATATATTTGCGGGCCGAATTACATTATTTTTGTTTTAAAATATTGGTGAATTGTGTTTTTTTAGTTGTGTTTTGACCGCCGAGCGTGTTGCATCAACTTTTGTGCCAATCTTTTTTCGAGGTATTTTACTTAGAAAAAATTGGCCTCTGTCCCTTTTCAGCGTGATTCACAACTCGCCTATATTTTATATAGTCCTGCCTTACCTAAAGAGGCAGAAGGGAGATATACTATTTAAACGTATATTCTTCGTATTACTATACCTAACTTAGTAATACCTTACTGTTTTTACTTTACCTACTTAAGTAATTTTAACAGTAAGTCACTTTATACAACGCTGTATAATGTGAGCCTGATATTAGTACCCTTGGGTACAAATATCTAAGACTAGCTTTTGTAAGCTAGTATAAAGTTTGTAAACCGACTAGTATCGGTTAGATAAACAACAGTTTATCTCAACTCGGGGGGTTTTTAGGTTTTAGTGGTTAGGGTAAGGGTTTAACTGGGTATTTTTTGGTAGTTTTTTCTGCCAAAAAGTAGGAATAGGCTTAGTTTCTTTCATCTATCTAAATTAGATAGATTTAATAAAGCATAAATAATTACCATAGATTATTTTTCTATATAAATTCTCTGATTGGACGTCTGGCTGGTCGAATATACTGTTTAAATCTCAAGTCTCAAAATTCAAAACTAATTAACTTAAACAGTAAACATTTAAAGCTTTCTAATAAAATCTTGATTCTGAATCAAGAGTAACAACTTTAACGTTAGAAATAGGCTATAAGACAAAACCCGAAATTTAATTGACCAATCTCAGCTCAAATAGAAAAACAAAGATTTTCTATCCATCTCCATAACTTAATCTCATTAAAATATAGAGAAGCTTGATTTGAAAATTTTCACGTTAATAAGAAAATGCCTAAAGAAATCAAGCTAAGCCGAATGACCGGGAGGCCAGTCCAATACCGTCGGCGCTTTAACGACCCGAAAAATGAAAAGTTCAAAAACAAAAATAGCAGCGGAAAAGGTAAAAAACGCATTAAAAATGCCTCTGAACGATCAAAGTTATCAATAAAACTCAAGAAAGAGAAAATGAATCATAAACGTTCCAAAAAATATCCCAAAGAAAATATCTATGAATGTTCAATTTATTATATTTACATTATCGGAGCAATTTTAACGCTTACTAATCATAACATTATTAACGCGCAGACTCAAGTCAAACATCCATTGAATGTTAACACAATAATTATGAAACGCATCTGTTCGTTCGTTAAAAATGAGAAAAATCATTCTACGAGCCTGACCATTTGTTGTGTTAAAAATGCACAAAATTGGCGGAATTATGAAACTGACTATAATTCTGACGAAAAAGAGTGGTTTAGAAGTGGAAAGATGATAAGTCATCCCACTGCGCCCTTAAGTTGCGGGAAAAGCAAACAGCAAAATCGATTTTTAAATTATAAAAAACCGAAAAATTCTGGAAATAAACGTAATCTCTTCAATTTAGGCGATAATAAAGTGGAAAACAAAAACAAGCAATCGAAGCTTTTGGGAAAGATAAACGTCTACCCGGACAACCCAATCGAAACCTGGGAAAAGAAGCTCTCGTTAATCTCGAACGGCCGTGACTATGAGAATTCCGTTGATGGGACCCTTTCGATTTATCATTTCCAGTTTAAAAATCGGGAGCTTTACAAGCTTCGCAGTCAACTAAAAGCTTATTGTATTGAAGAAGACGACTACGATATTGTTAAATTCGAAGGCCCGCTGTCCGACGAAGAAAATTGTAAAGTCGATCAGATATGCCTAAAAGGTGAACGTTCCCGGAAGTTACTGAATGTTTTTGTGATCTCAAATTTTTTGGGATTGCAATTGGATTTCCAGTCTTTTTGGGGTCTAGCCGATACCTGCGCAATTATCACCGAATCGTTCACAATCTCGACCAAACAAACAATAAATAAGCCAGCATGGTTTTTGTGTTTGCCGGAATGCAATCGCTTTCTGCACTTCCTAATTTTCCATAGTGAACGTGTCAAGCTTTTCCGTAACCATGGCTCGGCAAAAGAGGTATGTAAAAAACTGTCGGCGGAATTGAAAGAGGCGAACAGAATCCCGCAAAATTTTAAAATTCACATTTCGGATTGTATGGAGTCCCGCAGCCAAATGTTTCACATAATGAACCATGATATGCGTTATTCCGAGGCTAGCCCAGCACAACTAGCGGCAATTAAAATGGTCCAGGACGCGGGACGTTTGGTGCTTTACACATCACGTTTCAACGTCTTTCGGGCTGATGGTACCACTAAAGAGGATCAATCTAACGCCAAAACTGGTCGCCGTACAATCCCCCATCCGCGCTTTAATTCCTTACAAATGAGTCACTCGAAACGCTACTCTTTAAAACCGCATGAACTATTTGATGGTTGGTTGAAAGATCGGAAGGAAGGATTTGAAATTCGTCATAAGGATCAGCTGCCCACGTCTTTTGATGATGTTCGTAAAGCAAAAATCACCAAAACGTTAGAAGCTGGCGAAAACGAGGGGCCTCTGTCGATGTCATTGCAGCGTGACGACCTTAAAGTTTTTTGGGATCGGTTTGAAGCTATCGAGGAAAAAATAGCTAAAAATGAAGAAAACTTGTCGGCCATGGACATCCGTTTTGGTGACCACTTCACTGAATTTGAAGCTTGGAAAATTCAAGCCCAAAATGCAATGTGCCTTATGGGCGCCCAAATCAACTACTGCGTAAGTGTGGCACAAGTTCAGGCTCAGATGGCCATAAAAGGTGAACTAAATGCAAGCGACCAAGCCCTCGAAATGTACAAAGAAATAGCAATCGCCAACCCTGATGTCGACAATAAAAGCATCACGAACGCTCGGATGAACTGGCTAAACCAGCAACACCGTGTAGACCAAGGCCTTGATTGCATCAAGGAGTCGCTGGTAGGTCATTCGGCAAAGTTGGACGGGAAAAATCATATTGCAGCCGTGGCAACCAGCTTAAACCCGCTGTCAAATGATTGCTCTATGACATACGAAGTTGGCGATAAGCACACTGATGTTGTGAACGCGCTTCAAGTGAAATTCAACACATCGTTCAATGGATCGCCAGCCAAAGGGTATGTAAATAAAAAAAGTAGAATTTCAAATTATATGAACGCTCTAAATGAACAAATAAGGACTGACACTGTTTTTTCCAGGTTTGCTGTAAAAATTGACACAGTGTCGGACCAAACGGGAATTGAAACATTCAAAACAAACAGTATTTCGAGTGAAGGGTCTTTTTCGGCTGATGAGGACACTGTATCTGACAACAATGATATGGAAATTGACTTGCCAGTACCAGTCCTACCTGAAAAAACTCAAAATGATTTCCCTATGTCTCCGGTAAAGGAGCAAATCTCTATTTTTGAAGAAGGTTCTAGTAAAAAAACAAAGTCACCAATCACCCCGGCCACAGTTATTCAAGCAGTCACTGTTAAATGTAAAAGGATGCACGAGTTTTTTATTCAAAAAGGTACAAATCAAACCCCAGTTATTTCGCGCAAACCGGTCAAACCAAGACGTTTAATGGATGGTTCTAAACCAAAAATACCCAAAAAACCCAAAGCACGCACGTCTTCGGTTTCCAGTGATCCGATACATTTAAGGTCTACTCTCTTGCCATCATCGCTCTCGGATGACATAGGTCAATCTATGAGTACTATTGTAAATCCAGGTGAAGACGAAAATGGGTCACCTTTAGGTGATATTGGCAAGGATTTTTTCAACGCGGTCAAACAGCCCGAAATTAAAGTGGGGAAAAATTATGTTGAGCTGTGCAAGTCGATTATGAAACGCGAGGCTGAGATTCTCGTATCAAAGTTCCCAGTGCGCTCTATAGCTTCTCCAGAGTCCTTGGTCTTATACCCGTCATACTTAGATTACGGTGACCTTGATCCAAATGAAGTCGCCCCTATGTTTATTGAGGGGGTAAGAGTAAGATTGTCATACAGCGCCCGAAAACAATGGTTTAGTATCGTTCTAGCCCAAACAAATGAACTGCTCGCCACTTGTTTATTCCTTTTTGAATCATGGAAGGGTGTATCGGGTAGACTAGATGACCGAATTGAACTTTATGACCTTTCAAAAAAACTATGGTCGTTAACGCTCGACATGGCAAATCCAAAATTTTGCAACTTATTATTGAACATTCCAATGAATTCTTATAAGCATTGGGAGAATATCGTGCCGAGAATTTCCTCGCTGCTCTACCCCAGTATCCTTGAAGTCTTTAAAGACTGTGATGTTGAACCGCTAAATTTTGGCTTATTTGGATCTAAAACGTATCTGCGAAAGTTGCTTGTCAAAGCAAATGAGGCGATCTTGTCAGTCACACCTTTGAATACTCCGCTCCCGCACTCACCAGAAAATAACCCAGAAAAGTTGGAAATAAATACGCAAACTGAAAATAACTGTAATAATTTAGTGCCGTGGATCCGCGAAGAAAGTAACAGCTTCAGTTCAAATTGCTCTTCTATGGAAGTAAGTCGAACTTTTATCAATTATGATGACCGAAATGCGGAGAACTTAGAATGGCAGTTTGCCGAAAACATGAACGTTCAAGACATTTGTTTCCAAGAAACAATTATCGATTCAGATAGTGTAGTCAAAATAGGAGATAAAACCTTCTCTAAAAATGCTCAAAATTCTGAAATAGTAGACCATATACTACAAAATTTAACCAAATTAAAAAATGACAAAAATGTTAAATACAGTAACACCCTCTTTTCTAAATCTTTAGAAGTACCAGAAAAAATACCGATAAAAAATGAAATTTTTGAATCCAAAAAGTTTAATTCATTTTTTCAGACACCGCTTCATTTACATACTTCAAAAGGTCTCAAGACTTTCCCCGCACTCAACATTTCAATTCCTGTACCGCAGAAAAACGACTACTGTGTAAATTATCAAATTTTATCAGTCAACTTGAATTCACCGGCTACCCAACTACGTAAGTTATTAAAGTTTAACGACAAAACGGCAATTTTTTGTATTTGCGAATTGGCTGATCATGCAGATTATTATACCGAAGGGTTAAGACTGCCAGACGGTTTCTCGGCCTTTTTTCATGAACCAATCCCAGAAACATTACCAAATGGTATCATATACAAACACATTTTTTCGGCAATTATAGTAAACCATAATATAATAAAAAATGTCAAACAAATTCACATTGGAGCTCCTTTCACTATGATTTATATCCAGGATCCAGACATACATATAAATGTTTGTACGTTCTATAGACCGAACTTTAAATCTCCAAAAATCAAACTGTTATCAACTCAAGACCGAAAATACGATAATAAACATACGTTTTTAGAACAACTTCAAATTGTGGTGGATAAACAGACGAAAATTGCTTCTTATTTATCGGGTGATTTGAATGCTCAGATTCCAAAACCAAGGCCAGGGGAGAATAAATTTTGTTCAGCAGTTAGAGCCATTTTGAAAAATTATACAAATTTAGTTAAAAACAGGAAAACTAATTTTCGTGATAGCCACGACCCTACCTCAATTGATATTGCATACGCAATTAACTGTCAAGTCAATTCATTTGAATTATTTCCAGGAAAATTAGTCTCTAATGACGGCCATTCAATCATGGACTGTATTTTACAACAAAGTTTTAGCAATGAAATGGACTCGGTAGCTTATTTTCATAGACCCGAAATTACAGGATTTCAAATTCACCAATTTTCAAAAATTTTACTCCCCTTTTTAGAACATAAACTCAAAGTTCAACAAATTAAGGCTAAAGTTTGGTTTTCGGATTCAATCTTTTACACCGCCTTTCTTCTACGTTCAGATTCAAGGAGCCAATATAAAACATCCATTAACAGAAGTCTGTACAAGCTTCCAAGTTCAGAAGCTTTTTCTGCAATCTTATATGACACTATTATTGAAGCATTTGACCTCGTTAGCCCAGAAGAGCTTAAAATACAAAATGTTAGGAAGTTTAAACCAATAATTAGTTTTGATACTCACCAGCTTCGCATGTTCTTATGTGCTCTGTTCCGACACAAAGAAAAACTAGAAACGCATGATGCAGATTTGGAGGGTTTGATTTCAGACACAAAAATTAAATTGGACAAACTTATGAAAAAAGACTGTCGAAGAGGCATAACCAATTATCCAGACGGACACCCGCTTGGTGAAAATCAAACCTTTCAAATTTGTAAACGCCTTCACCCGCAAGCAGTCACAAATATTTTCACAAAAAATTATTCAGCGCAGGATCTAGCAAATTACTTTGAAGAACTTCAGTGGAAAGGTGCAAGAGAAAAAATAGAAAGGGTTGGTCTTATTGATTTGTACGGCAAATATAAAATTAATGTTCCGAGTGAAATGTTCCGATTTGAGGACTACCTACCCAATTGGGAAGGTAAGTCTAAAGCTACATCGATTAAAGCATGTTTATTGAGTCTTCAAATGCATACCAGAGGCTTCAACTCACCCATAAATAAAAGACTGTTGTCCTTTTTGTCTGATGACTATATGTATCTATTCTATGAGGCGGCAGTGTCGGACATTTTACTCGGCATATATGATAAAAGATTTTTAACAAACAAATTAAGACCAATTAGTAAAAAGAAACCCCATTTGAAAATCAAAAATCATCGCTTTATAAGCGTTCCAGACCCGTTATGCTCGTTTACCGGAAAATTCGTAAGTGCCATTTTGAATGTTTATTCGGAGAATCAGAAATTACAAACAGAATTCCAGCACGGGTTTAGAGTAGGAAGGGGAACCCATACAGCTATTTCTGAATTGATGCTCGATATCATAGAAAATCCAAAAAATGTTTTTATTATCGTCTATTTCCTAGATGCAGAAAATGCATTTGGGTCCATACCTTTCACGCTCATTTTACAAATTTTACGGCATTTTGTCCACCCAAACTCTATGGAATATTTCATAAACTTGCTCCAACCTCGAACAGGTGTGGTAGTGCACCGTGGTGAAAAATCGAGTCCCGTAAAATTACCTGAAATCGGAGTGCCCCAGGGTGAGCCAGTCAGCCCATTTTTATTTAATTTAATAGTTAACGGGTTAAAAAATATATGTAATCATGAACGTTCAAAGTTTGTATTGTTTGCTGACGACCTTAGTTTAGTTGTGATGGGTAAACCAAATGATACGGAGGAGCAATTCAAAAATTTTGCAGCGGCTCAAGTCAACAAAGTGACAAATTACTTATCGGACGCAGGGGTGGTCTTGAATTATCAGAAGTGTAACTTCATGTCTTTTGGTAAGTTAATGAATGCTCAGAAAATTGCATGCAAAGGCGGTGATATTGCCAGAGTGGAGTCAACAATCTTGTTGGGCTACTCTTTAAGAGAAGATTTAAAATTTGTAAATCATCATAAATTTCTTTTAAATAAAATGTTAACTATCAGGCAAAAAATAAGAAACTTAATTGGACTCGATTCGGTCAAAAAATTATTACAAGTGGCTTACTCTTTTATTTTCGGTTCTCTAAATTACATAATATGCATAACACCAAAATTGAATAAAATACAGTATAATCAAATACAAAGTTTGGTAAATCAAATTTTGTTTGACGTTATTCAAGTTCCGTTTTCTGAAAGAAGAGGCATTTCCCAAGCTAAACTATTAAATAAAGTTTCATGGCTAAGCTTCAAAAACAATCATATGAGACTTCAACTGCTATTTTTGAATAAAGTTTTTATGACAAAAAAAACCGATAAAATTTATCGGGTATTATCTGAATGCTTATTTTATGAAAATGGTGACCCATACATAGAAAAACTAAGTACAAAGACTTTTAACAAGCCAGAATTAATTAGAGAGCGAAGAGCAAAATTGGGAAGAGTCCTCTTATTTAGAAATAATGTACCAAAATACAATTACATTTTGAAAAGTAAACGTAATTTAGTTTTTCCGTTTTGTGCTTTTGACCAATTTAATGACTTGCCGTTACATATTCGTGAAAGTTTCGGAGAAAAAACCTTTGAAGCAGCTATTAATCTGTATTTTCATAGTAATTGTCAACATAGATTGGGGTCCGGTATTTGGGAAAATTGTAATACTTGCAAGGAAAAGAACTTTATTTTTGATAATATTCCGAAAAACGATAGATTGCGATTATTTCAAGAAAAATTGCAACTAATTGAAAATTATAAAATAGAAACGTTAAATTTAAAATTTGACCCACAAAAAGAAATAACTCAAATGGACTTTAATGAAATAGCCAAAGAAGCCGTTTTATCCAAATTAATTAATCCCACTGGATTTCAGAGCAAAAATGGTCGAGTCTATAGTCAAAATAATTAAAAATCAAACAAATGACTTTCTGTAAAATATTTTTTTAAGAACGAATCACATCTGCCGGACTTGTCCTGGGAAATTATATGGCGGTTCCAAAACCAAACGGTGAGGTTGAAATCACACAAACTAGTGTAAAAAAGCTGAACGAGAAATGTGAACAAATTGCTAACTCAAAATGGGATGAATTCGGTAATTTATTGGCTGCGCTGCCCATTGAGCTTTTTCTGCATTTTTCTGCCCACAAAGGTATCGGGACCATTGACTACGTCAGTGAGCCAGATACTGATGATTTTCCTATTTCTTGGCTTAGATTTCTCCCTGTCCCATCGGATGAACTTTTTCTAACAAAAAATACTCTTAATTTTCATCAAATTAGAAAGCACGTACATTGGTTTAAGTCAACTCGCTTCAAAATGTTCAAGAACGATTTTTTGTTACATACACGCAAAACAACAATCTCGCGAGAAATGTCACAGGGTAATTCACTTAATCAATTTTACAAATCCATGCCAGTCTCAGCTGTCCAGTGGACAGCGGAAAAGTTTTATTTTGATCGATTTGAATCTGACACCATGGACATTCATATTGAGCAAATTTTAAATGAAGTAGACATTTGGTCTAAGGGTTATAAAGATTCTGATTATGGCTTTGATGAATCAGTTTCAAACATTTACAGTAAATTGCCGCTGGAAAAATCGCCCATTATTGAACGGAACGTTTTGAATAAGCGTATTAATATTAATAATTTTAAATCGCCAGAAATTTTGCTCAAAATATCACGTAATCAAGGCGAATACTCATGCAGTCCAGTCCCCCAAAATATGGATACCACAAAAGTTAAATTGAAACGTAAACTTGATCTTGAAGATGATGGCCTTGAGGTAATTTCACCGCCAAAAAAGGCGTTAAAAGATTTTGATTTGTTGCCGGACCTATCAACCTTTTCTATGAATGAAACGCGTGACTCCTCTTCTCCACAAGAAAACGATAATCAAGATCGAGTTAATGCTCAATTAATTCAGGGTGCACTCGATTTTAATATCCAAATTAAAGTTCCAAGCCCAAAACTGATTAACAAAGAACGTAAATTAACGCCCGAACAATTACTTATCAAGTCATTATCTGAAAGAGCCGCTAAGGCTGAAAAAGAAAATGCCATGCTCAGAGAGCAAATTGAGATGCATGCGTTACATTGTGGTGATATTGCGGATTTAAACGTTAATAAAGACCCAGAGGAATTTTTCACATCATCTCTTAATATGACTGAGTCGGCCATAATCGGTCATTTCACAAATATTGAGACATTTCCTGATGAGGTTCTGAAATTTTTAAACGAGTTGAATAACGACAAAGACATGGCAGAAAAGTTTCATAAGTTATATAAATGTTTTGCCAGAATTTACCCGGACACTGAGGTTTTTAATCCAGAGCATGAGTTTATGAAAGAGTTATTTAATGTTAAAATTAATACTTCGACAAAAACCAAAACGGTAAATCAAAAGCAGTCGGACAAACAGAAATGTATCACAACGGTTAAAGTGTTATATAACGAAATTCGAGATAAAATTAAAAACTTTCAAAAAGACACATTTGAATTTTCGGATGAGGCGTTTCAAAGTTTCACGACTGTTTTTGGTAACCAACTGGGTGTTCAAAGTGATATTTTCCGGCTATATATTAATTTTGGATTGAAAAAATATATGGAGGATCCCGTACGCTTTTTAGGGCAAGCGTTGTATTTTGTTAGTATTATGCATAATATGCTTATTGCTGACTCAAACTCAACCCGCCAATCTTTTAAAGAAAAAATGGCAAAAGCATTGTCTATGATCGATGAGCCAGAACTCTTAGTTGATTTTTATGAGGATTTCCAGAAATATTCAAAAACAACTGAAGGTTAATTATTCTGTTTATTGATGATATTGTGTGATATATTTTAGTTTTGAAAATAAAAAGTTAAAGAAAATCTTGTGTGTGAGATCTTGTTTATGACTCATGAGCGTCTTCAGGTGAATTTTGCAAGGTGCTCTCGGTGCGCAGGGTGGGAATTTCCTGAGCAGGTAAAATCGAGTGTGAAACTGGAGTCCAGAAAGATAAATCACGGCAGAAAGGTAGCCATGCATTCATAGAAAAAAAGCATGTTTCGCCCTTCAATGATACGTAACGTTTAATAGGACTGAATTTTTGGCAAAATCGAATAAGAATTTCCTCTTCAAAGTGATCGGAGAAGGTTCCATTGGGTAGTTGAACGTTTAAATATCGGTTCAAATTTTCAATAAAATTATATAAAGAAAATTCATAGCAAGTTGCCTCACAATAAAAACGTGTCATCTCAGCCAATGTCGCGGCATTGTAGCCTTAATAGAAAAAGTATTACTTAAATAATATAATTAAAAAACTATATGCATTAAGTCATTTGTTATAAAAGAACAAAAACAATTAATATTAATTAAAAACAAGCAAACTAAATAAACCACCTGCGGCAAAAAAGGAAGCAAACCAATCAGCGGCCGTCATTTGGCACATGTGACTGATGTGGGTCAGTGATGGGGCTGTATTTCTAAAAAACACTAAGAAAAGGGGTACTTTTCACTCATCAGATTTCACTCATCACATTTTATCAAAATATATAAAAATCTCAATAACTTATAACAACTAATTACTATGTATAAATTTTACCTAATTCAATTGCAAATCTCTCTCCCTCAAGGCTAGGAAAGGGCCACGCTAAACTGCTCCAGGTTGTTTCATCGGGATATGGAAAATAAACTTTTTGCAGAGGGTAACCCAAGAACGGTAAAGTGTTTTCGGGGCGTCGTGGATTGAAAGCGCTAAATTTGTGTGATTGTAAAAGTTCCTCCCATGAATGGATTCCGTTATCAGGTAAAAGTTTCTGTAACAAGCGTTCAAAAGTTCGTCGAGACTAAAAAGATATATAAGACACGATTATATATTCTTTCGCGTATCTTTTTGAGACAATTATAAGTGAACGTTAAATTACCCGTTGGTTAATAACGCAATTGTTTTCTTGACACACAATGCATCGTTTCACAATCAGGTCGCTTAATTTTCCATATTTTCCCAGATTACGATTGGTCAGATTTTCTTCGTAAAAAGGTATGAAGGCGTGAAACTCGTCAGAATTATGATATAATTTTGTGCCTTTTTGAAGCATTCTAAGATAACAATCGTGAACCTCATCAAATAACGGTAATTTATCTAAAACATATGGAACACAACCACGGTCTCGATAACTTTGCACAAAAATGTCCAAGCGTACAGATAGGCTACTTTTGTAAAAATTGACGCATTTCTTAAAGTCATCCTTTGGATAAACGACTCCGTTATATGGTTCCAGAAAATTAAATCGGTCTTTATATTGAGCGTATTCTTCAGAAAAGTTCGAAAAAATACCAATTTCGGGGACATGGTGCATGAGTAGATGATGTAATTTGCTGCATTTGCTTTTGGTAAGCTCGTGAATTGGTATATAAAATTCGCCAGGATTCTTTGGATTGTTAATAATTTTCATCCCACTTATAAAAAACCAAGTTCTAATCGAGCAACGTATTTCGCTAACGCCCGGCATATCAGACCCAAAACCTTGACCAGTCACAACATAAAAATAGGATGATTTGACTTGAAAAACAGCGTCATTATAAGGGTCCTCCCAGTAAAAACGGTCATCTTTAACTGATAAGGAATAACCAAATGTGCAAACAGCCAAGCAAATAGATATTAAACGTTCAACTAAACTCATTACAGAGCTCGAAATTTTGATGTTGGGACATTGGACGATTCGTCTTCCGCACCCATTCAAACTTTCAACGCATGTTTTTTCCCCACAACTTGCAGTTAATAATCTTAAAGTGTTTTTAGTATTTGGATATAAAAAATTACGAATGTTTGGGAATTTTAAATTAAACAATGTAAAAAACTTACCCGGTGCCAACTCCATTTTTACAGGCAAGACTGGTCGACTGATTAAGATTACTCCAGTGAGCTAACATCAAGTCACCTTTTGTAGCTTGGTTGTGGCGGAACATACAGTTTAACTTTTTGACAATCATGGAATCATTGTCGCGTTGCCATCGGCCGCGGTTATATGTAGGAGGTGTACAGGTAAAACAACTGTTAAAATCGGATCGATTTTTATAAAGTTTGCGTAAATCGTCCGGTAGAGTGCGAATTTGTAACTCTAATCGGCTTATTTCAGTAACCCCTTCTAACATTTCAAGTTCGGCAAATGTGGTAACTTTGAACATTTCAGGACAAATTATGATTTCGGTTAAAGCAGTAGAGCGTTCAGATGAAACATTAGTTATGGTGGCCGCTTCGGCTTTTTTCCAGCTAGGGTATATTTCAGCATCTCTGGGACTATTTGAAAGCAAATATAAGCCCAAATGTTCTTCCAATTTATTAAAGTGATCGATTTCAAAGTCGGTACCCACTAATGTTTTATAGCCTTTAAATTGTGCTAAGTTGAGCTTCACGCCCAGCGGTTTCAACAATTTTATTAACAGGCCAACATTCACCTAAAAATGAAATATCTTTTAAAAATGAATTCGTGGAAATTAGGCACCTAAAAATGTCAGGATTATTTTTAAGGTTGGTGGAAGCGTACCTCGTGTTCTCGAAGAGTTAGTTTGTCGGAATAAAAACCACAAATTAGCCGAATAATGTTAATTAACTGCTCGAAATCAGTTCCACTGGGTTTAAAATCTAAATTGATGGTCGGGTCCAATAAACAGAATTGAAGTAAAATGACCAAAATAGCTGATAAGTTGATTTTAGCAATCTCCAAATATTTACCACTACAGGTCACGACAGGGGATAACCCCAGTATATGCTCAATCATAGCACTGAAAAAGAAAATGACAATCTTTTCAAAAAATTATTCAGTTAATTATATTTAAAAAAGGGAGAAAAAATGGTGTTACCTGTTATCGAGTCGAAATCAACTAAAAGTCTGAAAAAGTTTTTTGTGAAAAACAATACTCAAATTCTAGAAAAATAAAACAAAAAATCCACTTTTTCGAGAAACCACCGTATTAAATGACTAATAGTCTGATTCTTCATCGAAGGTGTGGGCGTTGATAATTAGTTCTAATTGGCTATTTTAAAGACTGTGTCAAATGTAAATTGGTTTGCAGTTTAGTTCGAACAAAAGTTATATTAGTTGTTTCGTTTAATACTCGGAAATATTATTAAACACTATTTTGAAATGATTGCGTGGAACAATGACTATACACAGAGCCATCTTCGAGATTGGGAGGTCATGGAGCAAGGTCTAAGTAATTACAAAAACAACATGAACCAATTATACAGTGCCTACCCAAATATTGTGCCGAACGCGTTTATTCATTATGACCATTTCCCTAAACGATATCCGGTGCAATTGTTTAGCTTGGAAGTTCAAATTAGCGCACTCAGACGCCACTCAAAGTCCAGTGTCGACCGGTCATTGGGTGGCATACGATTTTCACTTATTGAAAAAACAGTAGTTGAATTTTCTCGTGCATTGGACCTTGATTACTTCTGCGGGGCTCATGGGGAGCAACCAGTGAAAGCGTTTATTGCTAATCGAGTATGGTTTTTGCGACAATGCTTTATAAAATGGGTTGAAAACTACGTGACAAATATTCCGAATATAAATGATGTTTTGAACGATTTGGACTCTGAGATTTTGGGAAATTATGAAAATACGGGTAAATGTATTAAAGCTTGTCTGCGAATGCCCGAGAAGCACTATGCAGCCTTGGAAATCATATTTGAAAATGAAACGATTTCGAATTACAAAGATGTCAGTTTCAAGCAGAAACAATATCAAGATCTATCAGTTTTGTCACGTTCAAATCAAGAGCCCGATGATCATAAGTTTTAATCGTCGTGGAACATAGGTAGAGTAACAAATTCCAGTTAAAAGACCTTGTTTTCGTGAAATCTCACGAGTAAAATTTTTAATTGCTCTGTGTCGTACTTTTCCCTTTCTTGACCAATCACATTTAGGATCTTTTTCGATACATCAGGATTATAAATTGCACAAGGGACAAACAGTGTCTATTATACAAACTCCATAGAGAAATCTAGGTTTAAAATTGTTTAAAGTTGGTATTTTTTTTTGGAAACAAAAATGTCGCATAAAACTTGTCAAGAAAAAGTTATGGAAGTGTTAGTTGCATGTCGAATGGATAATCGTCGTAAAATTATAGAAGTAGATGCTTATGCAACTCTACATGAAATTTTTGAACATATTTCGCTAAAAAATTACATGGAATACAATGAGGAAAAAATGCCAATTACGCTTTATAATGCTATTATTGAGCCAGGCTGCGATTACATTGAAAAAATGCGAGTATGGTTCGAAGAGCTTGATAAATTTCGAACGCCAGTTGAAAAATATAGGATCATGAAGGGAAAAGAATTTCACATTTTTGTTATAAATCAAATTAAAGCGGATGCGGTTAGGGTTTACCAAATGGCCGCAAACTTGGACTTTATACACAAGGAGGAAAAAAAGGAATTTGTTGCTCAACTAAAGAAATTGTTATTTTCTGTCAAAAGACTGGATGGCTTTTGCTATCCAACGGTTCAATTGGTGGAATAATCTCAAGTTCAAAATCTTCGAATTAATGCTCCACACATATTGAAATAACATACTGTTCAGTTATGATATATGTGTTGTTATATGAAAGTTCCAATATAAATCGTTAACCCTCAGAGTCCTTCCCAAAGTCAAAGTGAACTTTGGGAAAATTGTTAAATTTTGAATACTTTTATAAACTAAAAGTGAAAGCTATTAAAACATACTGAGGGTATCGATTTAGCCATTATAAATACTGTATAAATTGTAATGTTCTATGTAAAAAATCTTGTAAAAATCAAAAATTGAAAGAGGTACTAAAAATCGTAAAAATACCAAATTTGGGCATTTAAATTTCAGGATATTCATGAAAATAATGTATAGACTTGTTGTAAAGAATGCGTAATTTATAAATACGGAAATTTGGCTTATATGGTCTAAAGTTAAAAATAGTCATTCTTGGTCATTATGCTGTATATATATTACTCAAGTAAAAAGAAATAGCGCTGGATCGTCAAATATTCATTGTACAGTTCAAATTTGCATTTTTCATTTCTATTCGGCCTGGTACACAAAATAAAATAGCAAACCAAAAATCGAATTGTGTAATTAATTAGGTTGGAGTATGATTATTATTGACTAAAGTCACCTAGTGTTTACTATAGTAGGTCGGTCAGAAACAAGATTTTTCTACAAAATTCATTCGTCAAAATACTGCTTAAGTTAAAAGCAAATCAAATAAAATAAATTTTCTGAATAAATTTCACGTTCAAAATGAAATTGATAGAAGATATAAGAAAATATAAACAAGAAACTGGGCTGGTCGAGGCTTTGACTTTGCTTACTGATGAATGCTTTGAGAAATATGCGTTTGAAATACTGGTTGCGACCGGTTTTTTGCTTTATGACCTGCGACGTATGGAGGTACCCCATTTGGGCACCTTTTCACCATTCCTGTTAATGTACTCTGATCTTACTGAATGTTTGTACGCTTTTCGAAATCATAATTTCGCGGCTATCACAATGGACAAAAATCAGTTGGTTTTTCGATTTTTAAAGGCGGTTAAATATGTTTCACAAAAAAACGCTTTTCCAGTCTTGCCATTCTGTGAGAGTTCCCATGAACGAGAATTAGTCATGGGGGGTTTTGACTTTTCAGTTGCCTTTGGGCTTGAGCTTTTCTATTCTGGTGAAATTGCGGCTTACCGCCCTTTTATCAAAGATTTAGCAAAGGCTACTTGCGCACTGGCGGATGATTGGATGAAACTAGTCCCATGCGACTTGGATTGAAACTCTGAACCCGAATAAATTAGTGTTAGGATAACAGTGGTTAAATAAAAACTTTTTAGTTTTTTGAAAAATGGTATTCGAGGAAGTCCCAAATTGGTTAAACGAAGAGCGCACGATGGTTAACGCTCACACTGCTGGTTTTTATTTGGGAAAATATGTTACGGTGAGAGCTCGACTGATTCAAATACGGCTTAGTAGAATCCAATTGTTTACAGGACAAAGGTCTATAATTTTAACATACTGTTATAGACCCGACTTTATGGAATTAAAAAAATTACAGAACTAATCAAAAATAAATTGGATGTAATAAAATTGTAAAAGTTATAGTTACAAAGTATTATATTTTTATGTAAATTATGAAGGCCGTAGATACAAGTGAAATAGTACATTAATACTTAATCTTCAAATTTAAATACAGTATAGATCTATAAATAAAAGGCTACGGTATTCTAAATGGTGCATTTACGGATGAGTGTCCAATTCAGTCGGTTTGGCCGATCAGTGGACAGGCTCGAGAAAATCGGAGAGTTCAGGTGGATGATTTCCTCTACGTTACAGGTTTTATGTCGGGACGGAGAATTCTTCAGGTGCTGGACGTGCTCATTTTGGAACAATGCGGTGATGATACAATTCAACTTTGCTCAAAAACAGCTGAACTTCTTCATGAAAATCACGAGCTTTTTTACGGTTAAATTAGAGACTGTTTTTGAATGTTCATTGAGAGATTTTTTTTTTTTAAAAAAAGAAATGTGTTGAACGTTTGTATCAGAGATTGAATTTTTAACTTATTTTAGAGCATGCAAGTTGGAACTGACGAGGGACATTCAATGATTTTGTTACATGAGTTGAGATTTTTTCGAGAGAAATGGGACTTCTGGAAAGTACAGAACATATGGTTTACAGTTTTTGTAGCCCTTCCAAATGATATCAGAGGGGAAGAACGGGACAATATTACTGCTAAAATTAAACCAGCACTCAAAGTTCTGCTAGGACCTATGCTATTGAGCTTCTTTTATAGCCAAACCAAGAAAATCCAAGGACCAGTTATAAGTTTCTATGATTATAAAAACAATTTTGCTAATCTCCCCACAAAACTCCCAAAAAATAAAACTGAGTTTTATCTTATTCCGGCAAATTTTTGGCTTGGCTTACAGGAGTTTTTGGCTACTTTTTCTTCAGCTACGTTTTTCCCCAACGGTACGTTTTTACTTACCCCAATCCCATTAAGTGATCACTTTGTGTCATATATGATTTTGTATGATAAACTTTTGATTATTTTCTCTTTTCTTACAAACAACTCAAAAATTGTCCTCGAAAATGATTACTTGCGTGCTAAAGATGACACAATCGATGGTCACGATGCGGTTACATACGTAGGATATTCTGGTGGATTTTTCCCAAATCGGCTCAACTATGATCAATTTATGAACGTTAACTCAATCGCTTCAAACCGCTCTCTGGCTGATCGTATTGCATTTAATGACATCCGACTGCATAAATGATAACGGAAGTAAACTTCATTATTTATTATATATTTTATTTCAGAACAGGAACTAGCATAAGATAGATTGGAAGGGGTTAGTGGGGTTTTTCGAGTTGAGATTTATACAGTTTAACGTTTTATTATAGGCTATTTATATTAACATTTTGTTTTAGCGTCGATAGGTTCCAGTAGAAAACTGCTGTTGTGTCACAACGCATATGCGAAACTGCATGGGAACCTACAAATTGAAAATATTTTAAAAACAAAACCCTGTGAATGTTCATATATTTTTTGATGAAAATAGTATATCCAACGCGGAATGCTTTTGGGAGGGACAATGCTATTCTATTTCGGCGCTTTAACTGTACAGATTTGTTAATGTAAGAAAAATCTTTAATATTAAAGTGTCACTGGTAAACAAAAAAAAAAAATGTTTTGATCAAACGACTAATTAGTTTCTGGACTAGTTAGTGTTGCCAAATGTTGCCAAATGAGTCAAGAATATAAGATGTTGCTAGAATGGCGAGCATCACGAAAATTTTCCGGACTTGAGTTACCTTGAGTTTTTTATAAGTATTGACCTTTTGTAGTGATCTTTATTCATTTTTTACTGTAATTATTTTATTTTGAAATTATACATTAAATACTTCTCGCACCAAAAAAATAATTGCTTTTTTATTGACAAGATAAGCTTTGATCGCTCTCACATTTCACCCTGTAGCGCCTCCTTGGTGCACCTCACATACTTTGATTGTCAATTTTATGAACAACAACAAAAAAATAAATTATATTTAAAAAAACTTGAAAAAAAAAATAATGTATCAATCGTATTTTATAGACGATAATATAGCCTTGAGTGCATATATGCACTCCAAAAGCGGTCCCGGGTTAATCATTGTAATATATCGCATCCATTCAAAAAATTGTCTGGAATTGGCCTTGATTCGTTCGTACAGACTTTCAGAAGAATTCCATTTTTATACAAATCCAATCGGCACCGTACAATAAATACAGTCCTTACTCCCATTACGGCCGTTTTCGGTTCTTGAAAAAAGCGGCCGTAATGGGATAAACGGCCGTAATGGGATAAGCGTCCCTAATAGGATTAATTTATATCAAAAATGTCTTATTGAACTTTAGCGTTCGAAGGGTTTATTTTTGATTACATGTCTACAAATAAATGACTAACGCCAAACCTGTCAAGAAAAAACGGCGTTTATAGAATTATTGACCCCCAAAATACGGCCGTATAAAAAAGCGGCCGTAATGGGATAATCACTTTTTTGACAGAAAAAACGGCCGTAATGGGATAAACGGCCCTAATAGGAGCGCCCGTAATGGGAGTAAGGACTATAGTACTTACCAGTTCCATTAAAAACATATTGGTTGAATTCGCCAAGAAAAATCAGGGGGAAGTACAAACCTTGTGGTGCTGAAAACAACAAAATTAATTTTAAGGCCCAGACTGGGCCGCCCAGTCTGCGCGCCAACATACGGTACATAAATAAGTATTCTTCTGGAAAACAAACTTACGAATTCTAAATTCAATTTCGAGCTGAACTCCAGAAGCGGCGATAATCATTTGAGCATTTTTATCAATGAACGTTTCATCGTGATTTTCTTTGGAGTGTAAAATTATTCCCGTGCCAGATGGAACCAGAACGGCAGATTGGTTTACCTTGTTCACTATATTTGCATCTTCCCATTTACTCGAATGTAGCCGAATAAAACCCGAAGAAAAACTCAACTGTCCAACTCTAACATATGATCCACTTGGAATATCCAGCACACATTTTTGATCTGTTTCAAAATATCAAAATAATAATTGATCACAGTCCTTGGTTCCATAAGATGCACTTTTTTGAGACCCAAAAATTATCTAAATACGGACCCTGCGCTTAATACGGACGTTATTTTCGATAATAAAAAACGTCCGGATTGGGAGTAGGGACTGTATAAGAAACGTAAAATCATTTTGTCATTATTTATCAGCGTTAGCCTATCAACTTTTATGACCGGCAACTTTTTAAAAGCAATCAAGTTTGATTTGTGACATTTTCTAATTGAGCTGAATTGTTTAGAAAAATATATCCCCCAAAACGAGCAGTATAGCCAATATTTTTTGAAGCCGAGCCGTTCCATAATGGAAGTTGATTAAGACAATTCAACTTCTTATCCAGCAATAAAAAATTGCATAAAGGTTCATTAATGTTCATTAAACAGAATGATTCGGGAGAAATCATTTTGAGATTGCTTGGGATGTATACAGATAAGAATAGAACCACTGCAATAATAATACCAACTTTTTGTAGGATAGGTTCTTAATGTTGGAAAAGAGACTTTTATGGAAATTCAGAACAAACGTTTCACCGAAACAGTCAAGGAATGAGTTCAATTTTTGTGGATTTATTTATTTGTTACGTTTGACAATTATCTAACTCTCCTTACTCGATAACTTATCGATAAGTTATCGACGATAACCAGTAAACTATTATTTTATTTCCGGTTTTAGGAAATCAACATCCATCTAATTTATTGGATAAGCCAAACCGACCACTTAAGAATAGTCATGACTCAAAATATCAATACTTTTAATTCCCATTTTTATTCGGAGAGAAAATGACATCATTTCAGAGTCTTAATTTTCCACCAAGGAGGGTATTGACCACCCTCAAAAAAGTGTTTCAACGGTGAGAGCCACGCAGAACACCTATCCTATATCAAAGGAGTTTTTCTCAGGTGCACCAACTATAGAACGATCACTTACGCAATTAAAATTACGCATTGTCTCCAATAACGCGTTTAATACAAAAACTATCAATGCATGCGCAATAATGAATATAATGATTTTTTGGAAATCTGGCTTGAATGACTGGAACGAAATAAACTCCAAGAAATTTTCTGCGTCTATATAACTTGGTTTACAGATCATTTTCAGTTTTTTACTCTCTTCATAACATGAAACGTTTTGATTGCTGTCGCATATCATTTCACTATTAATTGGTAATTCAGTAAATAACAGTTATAAATTGGGGAATTTTATCAATTCCGATAAAAATTAGATGAAGTGCAAAGCCAAAAAAATATAACCACATCCTAGTTACACAGTTACATGAAATTATACGGGAGGCGGTCCAATCAGATCGCTCTTGTATGCACATGTGACTTTCAACTAGGGTCTACACCTCGAAAAATGTTTTTTTTTGCGGATTTATCTATCGGATATACTTTTTTTCTGTTTTTTATTACTTGGATTTTACTTCCCGTTTTCTATTACTCTAAAACAAACTTTTTTAAATTTTTAATTATGGCCTTGTGCCGATTGGCGAAGATCGCTTTTTACCCACAAAAGCCCTGGGAGTTGAGAGAAATCATAAGCAGCCGCTTTGTGATTGATCTTTAAGCAGCCGTTTGGTGACCCTATAATCATTTATATTATCGGTAAAAAATCGAAAATATTTTGCATGTTAATCTTGTTTACGCTCATCAAAGACATGTTACCAAAACTTGTAATGTATGTAATGTACATGTATGTTAACTAACATGTATGTTAACTAATGACATACCAATATCTTGAATGAAAGCCAATGACTTGTTCAAAGTTTGAACGTTCTACAAAGTCGGCTGTTCTATAGTGCGCAATAGTTTGCAACTCTAGCGCTACCATGTTAGTGAGTTCTTGTATTTCCCTTATAAGGTTATTGTTGCCTGCACCAAAAAACATTGAGAAACATCCTATAAATTGGTGAAATCGAACCTCGCCAGTCGCAAATAAAAGGGTTTCGAAAACGTTTGAAGCTTATATTGAGTTCATATAATCTTTGAACCAATCGAAGACTATAGGATTTTAAAAGATAGAAAATTTTATGCCAAATTGTTCGATAAGTATACATACATGTATGTAAATCCATCAATTTATAATTATGAACTCATTAGCTGTTGCATTAAACTGAGCGTAACCAATTGGAAGCCGTTTGAAGCCTTAAACGCAGGGATGAAAATTGTTCAAATTCGTGGAATTCATTATGGTATGTTATCAAATATTTAGGAGCTTTTTTTTAATTTGAGTATTTTTTCACCCCAAATTCTGGCGGTCCCTAAGAGCGAATTTTGGACCGGTTTGGTCTTTAAAATCTGAAAATTGCGATAAAAGTGAAACTTTTTTTGTTTCGAGAATGGGGGTTCGTTCCGGTTAAAGCCAATCGGTAAATATTACTGGTCTGTTAAGCCGATATTGAGCCAATACTACTACTACTTTCAAAAATCGTTAACCGACCCTTAATACGCACCGCCCCTGTAATACTTTAATCCCTATCTTCTGACGCCGTTCCGTTGTTAGTAGGAGTTCAATATCTGACAATGTCCAATTATTACAAATATCATGAAATCCAACATAGTTTATTTGGTCGATAAAGTCCGACAAATTATTAAGCGGTGTGTATTCATATTTTCGTTCACTCTCGTAATCATCCCATAAAAGACCGTCACCACTGGCCCAATCGAGCCATTTGGTACTATTTTTACTTTTTGCTCGACGTTCTTCAAAAAGTTTTGACAAAGTTTTTTCGGGCTTTATCGAATTGTCCAACAAAAATTTGGTTTTGCCGATAAAAGGACGAAGCTAAGGTTCAAAATTATCCCACGGGCAACTACATTAGATTGCTTGTATTGTAAAACACGCAAAAAGGGTTCTATAAGTTTAATCCTCGTTAATATATTATGCATACAACAAAATCTAAGTTTTGAACCTCGGTCGACACTGAGAGCTAGTGGTTGTACCAAAGGTTAATATGCTTATAAGGGTTAGTGATATTTGCGGGTAAAATCTACCTGTAAACATAAATATAATCAGGCTCTCAGAATTGAGCTGTCTTTTCTGACAAGATAATCGTATAATTAATATAAAGACAGTTCTGTGATGCGGATCGGTTATATTTTAAGAATAGTAGTAGTGAAATAGGTCATCTTGCGAACTCAATTCAGAAAATTCGTCTTCTCCAAAATTCAAGTGTGTTATTTGTTTGAATCAAAATTCGCTTTTTAATTTATCTAGTCAAATCGAATAAAGATTTTTCGAACTCGTTAAAAAATGAGAGTCATTTAAAGTCCGTAAAACACATCCTGTGTAGCTCCGGCGCATCGAGGTTAAATAGTAAATCTGAACTAACCCCCTTAAAATTATAATTGTTGGGCTTATTGAAAGTAATTTTGCAAATAACTGTACAATCGGGTGAAGAAATGTTGGAAATTAAGGCTTTATTTCGATAATCAGACTATTTGGTCACCCGAAACTTTATAAGTATAATTTTACCGCTTGGTAAATTTGAATTGGTAGTTTTCGCATTCCAAGTGTTGACGGAAATTATGTTTTCGAAATGATGAAGATTCGGTTTGGTCGTCGACGACTTGAAAATTGACTCACGAACGCCCAATAACATTAAAATTGCGTTCGATATAACTCGCCGAAACCAAAATGAAACAAAGCAAATAAACGATATGATTACACCGAACCCCATACTGGTAATAAAAACACCATAAACCACAATATAGTATTCTCGTACGTTGATCCATCGCCCATCATGTACCAGAAATACTGTAGCCTCACCAGACTTTCAATAATTTGACCCAATTGGTCTTTAAAATGAAATACACAGGATACGCTTTTAACCGGCCTAAAACCCATTAACTGCCCACTTGATTGGCTCAGTTTTTTAACCGGCCAGTTCCGATTTTTACAATTTCCTCCAAGAATTGTCTACGCATGGACCCGGCAGAAAACCTGTTGACTGGCCAGTTTTTGAAAATGTTTAGTGTCCGGTTAACGGCCGCGGCCTGCCCTATGTATACGCTAATGTAATATGAAAATGTTTTAATTTAAATTTTGTTAGCTAACCTAAGTAGTCCAGGGTATTAAGCGCTGCAAAATTAAAAAAAAATGTTCAATTGAATTTATTTGTAATTTATAATAGTAATTATTAAAAGACTTGACAAAAATATAATTGCAGCACCATAAAGTATTTCTAACATTCCAAGAAAGACAACGATGACAAAGTTTGACCAGTTTGCACGTCTATTAGTCACCGTAAATGATTGGCATCTTTCATACTCGATTATACGAGAAAATGAGCTGTAACTAGACAATAAAATTTTAACCACCAGGAGAGCAAACGAAAGTAGCCACCGAGATGTTGGAGAGAAAAAATTCATAGGCGGATATAATAAATTCGTTATTTAGGGTTTAAAATACACTCATCTTAAATTTAAAATAGTTTTATTGTAAGGGTCCTATTTTTAATAAAAACAATATTGCTCCAAATAAGGGTCGCTAGTTTTAATGTTGCTTCCCATGAGCATCATACTTATGTGATATTACAATACCAAACTCGTTTAGTCCTGGGTGTGTTTAATAGTGTCGCTTTTCAAGAATCGTTAACCGACCCTTAACCTTACTCTACCTTATGTTGGTCCACAAAATGAATATTCCAACGGTACCATTAGTATTTTAAAACCTAGTCATGAGTGGGGGATCAAGAGAATCAAGCCACAGCCGGGATGTATTGAGACACAACTGGATGGACGATTCCATTATAAAAATTGTTCTCAGTCTCGAATTAACTTCTTCGATAGTGTTGAAATAGTTTGTAACGGTTTTCTTATCCTTTTCGCGCAATTCTTCAAAGTTTGGCAATCTTAGGTTTTTTGAACCTACTTGGATTTTAATCCAATGTTTAAATCGGACGTAAATCCCCGAGTTGGATTTAGGGTCGTTTTCGGGGATTTCTGGTGACTCCCAATGCTTAACTAGTAAAGCCATATCTTCTCGCGCTTTTGATTGCAGGTTGAGAGTGTCGATTTCCGTGATAAATAGAAAAATTGGACTAAATGCAATGTATACTACAAATGCCAACTTTCCAGAAACTCTTTTTGATAATTTAGTTTGTACAAACGCTCTTTCTATGCCAAGTAAGATCTTTTCGTTTGGTGCAAAAATTGCTTTATTAGGTTGAAAAGTAATTATCTATAAGTTAAACCACAGGTAGACTATAACAAATTTAGTTTATATTGTAATATATTAATATTTATTGTAATAAATTAATATATTAATATTTTAACTCATAGACTATTTTTCTCATAGACTATTTTTTTCTTATATGTGTTTCGGCTCCCTTCCGAACTGATTTTACTTTTTTCGGAAACTACGCTTCCTGGCGGCCTCGTGCGGCAAGCCCACTTCCGATTTTTTTTTATTCGTGTGACAAAAATAATTTTACAATGTTGATATTTGGATTGAGAACAATGGATGACCTAATTTAGACAGCTAAAAATAAATTTATTTTCGGAAAATAACTCGCGCGCCCTACTACCACGACTAATCAAATCAGTTTGGAAGGGAGCCGAAGCACATATTTTTACACTTCATATGATATGAGTCATATCTTGACAAATTTTGGCGGATTAAAACAGTCGTTCACAAAATTCTCATTTCTTGACGAAAACGCCGATTTGAGGTGAAAAAATCTAATAAACGGAATTATATTTTAACTAGTTTTGCCAAAGACCGGATTACCACACAGAAAGGTTTGTTCAGAACACATTTTAATTAAATATTTTATGTAACCCTGCCTAAAATTATAGGCCCACAAATTAAGTTTCCAAGCATGACCCAAGCAACAGTTAGACTACCAAGAGAGTTTGATTGGATTAAAGTTGACGCTTTTATTTGTTTCATATGATTGTACATTAATTATTGTATCATTTAATTAAATTGGGATGATGAGATTTTTTATCCTTTTAACCTCCAAGCTCCCCGGCTACCCTTGGACGTTTTTTGGTCGATTTTACCACGAAAACACAAATTCACAAACGGTTAACCAGGTGATGTACGGGGTTCATTTTGCAGGGTAGTACGCCGTTGGG
>SCLG01000071.1:390299-405573 GCA_004367875.1 Oikopleura albicans
AAAGTTACCAGTAATGTCAATATTTTCTACACTAATAGTCTCAGATACTTTATTTTCCCTTGGGACAGTTGAAACTTACACGCTATTACATTTAAGTCACCATTGAAATTTTAAATTTTTTAAGTTTTTTTATCATTTCGAGTTTTGTTAAATTAATTCGTACAGGTATTTTTCTTTGTTTTAACAATACTGGTAATTTAGAACATTTAAAAATTCTTCTAAATTACCATTTGTTTTTAAAAAACAAACAAAAATTCTAGAAAGAATGAATTCAATAAAAACTCAAAATAAATAAAAAATTAAATAGTGAAATCCCAAACACACCGCAACTCGATTGACCATAGACTACGGTCACGACAGTTTTTTGGTGATCAAATGCCCAAACTTTCTTATTAATCCGTTACATGTATCATTAGTTGACTTAGGGTAATTCATGATTAATATTTAGAACAAATCAAACAATTAATCGAATGGAAAATATTTAGTAAACAAATGCGACATTTTATATTTGTGCTTCATTTAATTTGTAAAACTTTCATATTTTGTTTTCGCCGGAGCTACAAGCTGACGTCATTTTTAAATGATTATTTTTTTGTTTTTTGTCAGTGCTCTAAGTCAAGATGGAGAATTTGTATTTAAAATGCAGCAAACTTCTGTATGGATCGAGCATAGATAGGGTGGCCGCCTGGGATACGAGCTATACGAAACAGTGGCCTGAGCGACTTGATTTTTTATTTTGACAAATGATAGAATATACCCGAGAGCCAAACAAAAAAAAAATTGGCGTTTATTGTAGTTTTTATTCTTAACCGATACAATTTTGAAATTTTTCAGTGCTACCATCCACTCCGTAGTGGGCGATTACCTCTAGAACTTACATCTTAATCCGTTAATTTGATCGACTTGGAAATCGAGTCAAAATACTAGCTGGCCACCCTAAACATACATATGCCACAACAGAAATGGGTATTTGGGTGGATAATCAAAGCCCTGAAACCAAAATACTCGAAGTCAGTTATGCCCTGAAAAAGTCCGATTATGTTCATGATCTTTATGGTAAATATTTTACTCCGAACCAAAAGAGGATAAACAAACACACCTATTTAATTAACACTAAAATGTGAAATAAGTTGTTCTAGGGTGTCGGCGGAAAATTAAACGAAATCGGGCTGTTAAAACAATTGAATATAGTTAGGTTTATTGAATCTATTTAACTCAAGTTAATTTTATTAGCATAAATATCTTAGAAGATGAAATATGTACTAATGTATAAATATATAGGAGCTCCTAGGAGTCTCCATTTTTGGTTAGAAAATCTATGAAGGAGATGGGCAAGCTGGTGAAGGTAAGCTCTAACCTAAAATAAGGAGGTGGGATATGATTGATGGGACTAAAAACGCGTAGGTTAGATCATGTAGGGTATATTAAAGCTGAATAATGTTGAGTTTCTAATTCCTCCATGTGTCTTTTCAAATTCTCTTTTCATTGGATAAAACAAAAAAATCGCAAAATCGTCAATTATACCACTTAACCAGTTACCTCACCACCAGTTATTATACATCAATTCGGGTATCTTAACATAATGGGGTTGTCTCACTACTATTATACACCGGGTGCGCCGTTATCTGGCCGGAATTTTCGAAATAACATTTTGCTACGTAACAATGGTCAGATAACGGCGCAGGGCGTATGCGGACTGTCTGGAAAATTCTCGGTCAAAGACGGCCAGATAAGAGTACGAGCAGGGAATTTCGCAATACCCTCTTTTTTATCCAATAAGAGATCGGCCAGATAACAGCACGAGCGGGGAATTGCGCAATACCAAATATTTTGAACGCTCGGGCCAAAAATTTGTAAGTCCGATCATATTAATCATTGTTTAATTTACGTTAATTGAACTAAACATACCTTATACTAAGTAGGTTTCAATATCATATTTTTTTGGGAAAAATGACCGAAAAACCAACGAGTGAACAAAATGGTCGAATTAGTCTCTTTAGGTGAAAATTGTTAATACAAATTATTTAAATGAAGTTTAAATAAAAATTTAATAAGTAGAAGTAAAAAAATACACAAAAAAGAGTACACTACCTGCGCCATTATTTTTTTCTTGAAAATTTCTGGCCAGATAATGGCGCAGTGCGTAGGCGAAGTAGCTGAAAAAATTTTCCTTAAAATTCCGGCCAGATAAAGGAACGAGCGGGAATTCCGGCCAGATAACGGTTGGCAGATAACGGCGCACCCGGTGTAGTACTTATAAAGGTAATATAACTGGTTAGGTGGTGTATTAAACGATATAACTTAGAGTTCTCAATTAAAATTTTAAATATGACAATTAAAATTTTTTGACAAAACTCTTCATCAGCCACATTTGTTAGACAATTGGTTGTTTATGAAAAGTTCATACCTTAGGGGTTAACGGTTAGAGATTAGAACACCAGATTGTAAGTGCTAATAGCACTGTGCTATATCAAACATCAATATATCGTATTTCAAGATAATAAATATAAATTACAGGCACCATAAAGTTTTATTGGAAATATATGAATTGTATTAATTTTACATTAGTTAGTAGTAGGTTGTCTAACTTTAATCGACAATTTCGACTTTTAAAGTTTAGCGGCCTCGTAATTGATGACAAGAATGCACCACCACTCCGAGCTTTACGGCAAAGAGTGATTTGCTTACCCTCAGCTGATACATTTACGATTCGTAAATTACGAAATAACAAAACAATGCCTTGGATTATGAGACCTTTAAAATTTTTACGTATTTTTCCAACTCTAGTACAATATAATTAAATGACCTTACGCTTGATGGCCTCATGTTAACTCTCAGGGGGAAGGATTGAATTGATAACCCATAGCCTATGGCCCATAGAGGCAAGTGTGTGCATAAATGCAAACACTTAAAAATCGCAATAATTCAAGAAAACTGGTAAAACCAAGTTCGTCAAACTACGTCGATTTGACTATTCAGAAATTGATTTGGGCCACCAGGTCCCCTTAGAGAGCTGTTTGAAATCTCCAACCTACGCAAGAAAAACGAAAGTAGTAATTTTATTTGAAACAGTAATCTCGTAGGCGGCACATCCAAATGAGTCGAAAGTAGGTGCAAATGAAAGCTCTCTAGAACTCTAGAATGTGTGTATTATGGGACCTTCAAGAGGTCAAGGTCACATGCTACGGAGCACTTTTTCTAAAGGTCAAATTTTAAAGAATTTTTTTCAAATTTTCTTATAAGACATAGAGGACTTTTGAGATTTTTGGCATGATATCCCAAAGCTATATATAGAATAAAAAAGTCCAAAAACCTTCTTAATAAGGTTTTGCGACATTTTTTGTCACAAAAAAACGTTATTTTGAAAATCTTCCTATGAGCCCTATTGGACTTTGGAGAAGAAAAATGGACAAAACCAAGGTTACCATTATTCGCTGATGTCGAAATCCCAGTGCCAAATTTCAGTTAAATCAAAGAAACCGGAAAGTTTGACCGGTTTTTATTCAACCTTCCGGTGGGCAAAAATTAACGGCGATACCATCAATGTAATTTTCTCGAAAAGTTGGGGGGTCAGCAATACACTTCACCCTGGGAGTTAAATGTATATGTTATCTTGACATATTTTGACAAGATTAATAATGATGACGGCCACAGGTAGTTTAAATTTGGCCCCTAAGCAGCAAAAAAGAGATAGGGCCTAAGTATTAACGATTCAATTTTTTTCAGAAGTGTTTAAATCAGGCCTGAACAAATATACACCGCTTGACCAGTTATGTTACCAATTTTTCACAATTAAAATCAAATTTCAAAGAAATATATAACTCATAAAAAAATATTAAGTTATCCCACATTATCTGATCAAGATCGTTACATTTTTTTTCCACAACAAATAATTATTTTTCAGCTGCGGTTGGCAATGAAAAATATGTTGGGGAGATTTTGAGTCGTCAGGACGCTGAGGATAAATGCGATGAAGCTCGACAGCGTGGTCACACATGCGTCACAGTGGCGTAAGTACAGTTTCATCATTTGGACCATTATTATAGGTCTGTAATTTGTTTTCCAAACAATAAAATATGTTATAAAAAAAAACCGGTGAAACATGTGTCAACTCATTTTTGAGCACTTCTTTAAAATATTTTCATGGTAAATATAGTGAAAAAATATCAAAAATATAGTAAACAAGTTAACGGCTAAAATCTAAATAAAAAGAGAATCTACAGAGACTTAAAAACGGACAAGGAATTACTAATTCAAAAGGGAATTTACTTATTTGTATCGAAACAAAAAATAAATTAAAGTTTTATTTAAGGCCTTTGTTCCCGTAAAAGCTGATTTCGGTTTTCGGTTTCAGTACCATGGTTAGCTCGTCATGGTGTGGAAATTTATTTGCGTAGATTCAAGAAATACGACTGCAAATAAGAAATTCCTTAACCCTAACCCTATAGGGGTCCTAATTTCCTCCGCCCATTTAAGGAACCTCTATTGTATTTGTAGTGGTGGCCCAGTGCTTACGCCCAAACCCATTTGTTCTAGGTCTGTAAAATTAGCCCCTGGTGCGTCCCCTTGTTCTGATTATAATCAGAAAAANGAAAAGTCTAGATAAGTGCATAACAGCTAACGTAAACAATCTACAAAAAAAATCTACAAGAAAAAGTTGCAATTACTGCATACTATGCACTTCAGAGACAACATAATGAATAATTTATTCACTAGAAAAAAAACTAAAATATAAAATTAGGGCAAATGAACCAGCAATGGGTGCTGACCCTACGACTTATCGAAACTTTGTCTTCCACGTGAGCGTAGCCCCAAATAATACAGCAAAAGTCTGGATTCGTTTCAGTTCGATCATTATCATGCGAGAGGAAAAAATAACATTAGAAGTCAGTAATAATGTAAATTCAAACCGAGCTAATTTACCGCAAAGCGAAATACTTCAAATATATGTCAGCGAAATCAATGATTTAAAGGGAAAAGGATACGTTGTTATAATAATGTACACCACCAGTTATCGTTACAACTGTTTTGCTCAAAAAAGTGTTACGATAATTGGTCAAGGCATTTGGGTCCAAAAAGTGCTATGATAACTGAAGTTTTAAAGCTAACTGATTGGGGGTTACGTAATTTATTATGAATAGGGTAAGAAAATAATACCCAGAAAGTAAATTAATCTGATGTTTAATAAATGACAAAAACATAAATAAACATGACTTTAAAAAAATAAGAATAAATTTGTTGGGGTAAAGAAAAAATAATTTAATAATATTGTTTTATTGGGAGTGAGAGGGAATTTTCAGATAAATTTATTTTTGCTCTGCCGACGTGTATTTAAACTTGGTTTTAAAAAAATCCGCATACTTTTCTATTGAAGTTTTTAGGGTCAAACCAGAGGTCGGCAGAAGTTGTACCCTTGTCCGCGGACAAGGATAAATACGGGTAACTTTCAATGGTAAGGTATGGAAGGGTACACTCTTTTATTTCACTCGGTAACCCGCAATTTTACCCATTATCCGCGGGTAATTAAATTCTGCGAAGAGGAGAACAAAAAAAAAACTCGGGTAATTTTCACTGGTAGGGTATGGAAGGGTACAAATTTTTTTTGCTCGGATAAATTCGGGTACAAATTTTTTAGTACCCTTTTTTTCACTGAATGATAGGGTACAAACAAAGTCAATTCCTGCCGACCTCCGGGTCAAACTATTTGAAAAGAAGACTATATCAATAATATTTCGGTATTTCCATAACGGATAATTTACCCCCGTTAACTAAATGTTAAAGGCAGATTATTTCGTTTACAATTTCGTGTAATATAAACAATGAATATAATATTAAACATATAATATAATGTATAACCATGTATAACAACCAGGTAAAGTTTCTGTTACATGTGGCAGGAACAAAATCAAGATGCGTGATATTATCGCGGACCCAGAACCTTGGGAATATGCTGGCGTTAGTGAAAAATCGCCTTTGTGCAGAGGAGGAAAAAAGATTAGGGTTCCGCATCCCACCTTGTTTGTAATTGTTAATGTGAGGTTGAAATACCATGCAAATTATGCAATTATGCCGAGCCCTGATACATATGTAAAATGTACTTGATTTTTCTCATAGTAAAAGTACAATATGTACTTTTAAATTTTTAGCAAATTTTTTTTTACATTTTAAATAATATTGTCTGATAATTTAAAGTAAAACCGAATTTGCTAATAACAAATTACTATTAAACAAAACCATAAGTTATATCGGACGGGTTCCAGGTTATCTTTTGCAAAACTTAACAATAATCGTTTACCGGTACACTCTCCAATATTTTCATGATTCATTTGTCGTTGATAGTTTTAATAGCTAGCTTTCACTTACGGTCACTCTTAACAAAGGCTATCAAAATAGAATTCGAGGTCGAAGTTCCAAAAAAACGTGCGTTGATCGGGCGACGACTTAAAACGGTTGACGATCACAACGGTATCATGCTTGTCCAAGACAATTACTTTTTACACATTTTACACGACAAAGATGTTCAAACTCGTCCACCCAAACGAATTGTATTTGTCCTGGACAGGTCAGGGTCAATGACAAAAAAAGCAGGAGGAAAATCTCGATTAGAATTGTCAAAGGAAGCGATTAAAACCGTTTTGGAACAATTAGACTCGGGTGATGAGTTTAATATCATTTCATTTTGCTCCGATGACCAATACACTGCTTGGGAATCGTCCCCCCAACCTATAACGAAAATCGAAGAAGCGGAAATATGGATCGATTCTCAAACTGCATCAGGAGAGGGTATTTGAACGTGAGATCAAAAGTACATTTTCCAATACATCTGATGGATTTCCATCATGACTCCTGGGCCCCTAATAGTGTCACATGGCACTGTCGGGAGCGCATCAGGAGATTGAAACTGGAGTGCAGTTGTTCATTTAATTGACGGGTTTTACCTCGTGGACTATAAAAAACAATATTACATATGTATATTAATAACTTTTTTCAATCATAGTCTATGATTCATAGATTTTAAAAAAATGTGAACATTTAAAACGTTTTATATACCTTGAGAAGGCTCGACATACATCAAGAAGCCTTTATTTTCGGCTGTAAAAATGTCCCTTGAGGGTTCAAGCGACTTAACAAATACAATCATTGTCCTCACCGATGGAGAATTTTGGGATTCAGACCCAATTGACCAAATAATTAGCGAGATACGCGCAGAAGTGGGTGAGCAACAGCTTCAAATCAACACCATTTCGCTTGGAGATACTTACCGAACATCACAGATGAATGATCTGGCATATGCCTTTCAAGGAGTATACGAGTTTATTGCTGGCGTTGAGAATATCAACGAGCTATTGTTTAATTTCTACAAAAAGGTGACTAATACTCTATTGACTCTATAAATTATAAATTCTATAATATAGAAAAATTTTTGGTCATTTTTTACGGCAAATTATGCCTTAGTCGCATTTTACCTTCGACAAACAAATTTTGTCTTGTTTCAAAAACTTCGACAAATTACACGTCTGGACAAATTTTTTGAAATATCGCCAAATATTGACCTTTTTACCTGCCTAGCACTTATCTGGCCGAAATTTTCACTCGTCCTTTTCTCTAGCCGAAAATTTTATGCAATTACTAGCATTAAAAATAAGTTCTTCCTTTAAACCAAAGTAGCATGACGTCGCCGATGTGATGCATATGCTATCTAAGTTTTATACACATATGTATGACACATATGATACACATATGTATTTGAGTACGTTTTTGTTCAGACTTCAATCCCACTGTTTAATAATGTCATAGCAAATTATTCCAACGTGGACTCTGGGGATCTATTGTTTGAAGATACTCTGTTTGACGGCGGCGAACTGATAATTCTTGGGAAAACACCTGGCGAATGTGAAACACCGGAGGCCGATTTCATGTTGGGTGAAAATGATGTAGTAGAGCCAGCAGTTGTTTGGCTCTGTGATCAAATGCCTCCTGCCAGTTACGACTTTAATAAGACAACGGGTTTATATAGCGGCAGGCAATCAAATGCCCAGACAAGTTTAGGTACCGTTTCCCTACGCAAAAATATGAATACTTTTTTCAAGCGAAGTATTATTAAAATTCTGAACAATTGCGCTTTCACAAAAGGAACAAACACGAACAAATAGTCGCGTCAGTAATTCGTCCTCAAAAAAGTTTTTTGATATTTACTTCCTTGATTCGCCGCCCCAATTCAACATTTTTGGAAAAAATAAAATCAGGAACATTTTACTCAGACCCAGCAAAATTTTACTGATTTTTTTTGTTCGCCAAAAATGTTTCATATTGAGTTGTTGGAGGAAGTAAGTGAAAAAAAACATTTTCGAGAACAAAATCAGTTTAACCCGGATGCACCACTGCTACACACGGTGTGTAGTTGCGGACTTTAAATGGCTCTCCTTTCTTATCGAAATCAAAAATCCTCGGTTCGTTTTGACCAGGTAAATTAAGAGGTTAATTGTGATTCACAAAACTATCAGACGTGAATTTTGGAGAAGTCGAAGTTTTCTGAATTGAGCTCACAAAAACACCACTTCCACTACTTTTTGCGAAAAAAAAACGTAGAAATTTTAGTAAAACGCCTCCTAATGGCTAAGTAGGGTAAGCTTTCTGGAAACATAGGAAAGACCAAAAATTGATAGGTTCAATACCTTTAACCTGTTGGGTGTGTAAAACTTTTAAAATGAATATTTAAGAAATTATGAGTGAAAATATATGGCTCGTTTGGAATGAATTTTTAAAACAAATACATGTATAGACGAAATCTATAAATATGTTAGTTTTACAACATTTTTCGTATTTTTAATAATTTTTCTACATTTTCACGATCAATCATGATCAAAATTCACCTGGATATTCACAAAATTCAGAAAAGTACGTTTTCTCATTATTTGAGTGAGTATTAACTCGCTCGAAAATTGAATTTTGACCANTGATTTTCTTTTGGCGCTAGTTTTTTAAATGTTAAACCGATTTACTTGATAGATTTATTTGATAGATTTACTTGAACCACGAGACATGTACCAATTTTTGATCCCTCCTATGTTTACTCAAATTCTCAACACATCGACCAGGATAAACCTTTTTCGTCAATTTTCGGTGATAATTCCTCACAAATGGTAAATTTGGCCGACAAATGGTCTCCTGGAGGTTAAATTTGGAAAGTTTTATAAAATATTATTAGATATTCTAAAATTATAAGCGGTCGGCATTACAGAACTGCCTTTGCATTTATTATACGATGACCTAGTCAGAAATGACAGCCTAAGCCGTCGGTGCTACACACGGTGTGCTTGACTGGCGAAATAACACTAGCATGTTGGTGGCGCATCGGTGTTAAAGAAAAAATAAGTAAAAATAAGTATATCATCGACGCATTAATGGTAAATTCGTTTTGTCATATAATGGTTTCAAAAAAAAATGTACTTATTTTATTTAGAGCATATGTATGCATATTACCAGATACAAAAGCTGCAACGGCGACTTCAAGGAATGAAGCAGACCAGTAGTGGTTATCAATCTTTAATGAACCAGTAAGTATAAAGACATCAATGATAATATTACAAATATGATCTTAAAAACCGGTTACCAATTAGCGGACTGAAGCCCTAACACCCTTTCTGGGATAACGTTTCCAAAAATAAATCGGTCGGAAAATTTCATTTTATTTTTTGCGAAAAATATCTCTTTTTTATTCTTTATTCTATAAGATAACCATGTANTGGTAAATTCGTTTGGTCATACAATGGTTTTCAAAAAAAAAATGTACTTATTTTATTTAGAGCATATGTATGCATATTACCAGATACAAAAGCTGCAACGGCGACTTCAAGGAATGAAGCAGACCAGTAGTGGTTATCAATCTTTAATGAACCAGTAAGTATAAAGACATCAATGATAATATTACAAATGTGATCTTAAAAACCGGTTACCAATTGGCGGACTGAACCCCTAACACCCTTTCTGGGATAACGTTTCCAAAAATAAATCGGTCGGAAAATTTCATTTTATTTTTTGCGAAAAATATCTCTTTTTTATTCTTTATTCTATAAGATAACCATGTAAGGTCCAAAATCTCTAAATGGATATTTTATTACGGGGTTCACAAGAGTAACCATTAGGGCTAAATTGTGAAAAGGGAATTATTTATTTTGGACATTTTTTTGCATTCGGGTACAAATTAATTTTTTTTTTCGGAACAAATTTTACTCATTTATTGAGAATTAACTTGACACATTGAACAAATAAAATCTGAGATCATGAAGATCATCATTTTTTATATCCCCTAGAAAAATGGCACAGGCTGTACATTATAATACAAGAAGATAATACACGTTTTTAGACTAGTTGAAACGTCGAAACGACTAAATTTTGTAACAGACTATACAACTTTATATGTCGAAGATTCACGAGACTATGTCGAAAAGTTGTCAAATTTTGTGGTCAACGCAGGAGAGGCGGTGAAGGCCCGGGCATTGCAATCTTATAAATGCGCATTGGTCAATATACGACTACTTGAATCAACGGAGTTGTGCCCGAATACTAGTACAATGCGCAAAGTTATGAAAGATAAGGGATGTATGGTATTGGACTTAAGCCAATGTCCATCTGATGCTTTGGACTACATCATTGATCAAAGGTACATTGTCATATTACGACGAAAAACTAAATTTGTTTAATCAATATCAATGTGGTAGTTTGAGTATATTATGTTAAAAAAAATTGCATTATGTTAAAACTTTTGGGGATTTAATGAACTTCGGTTTTTTGCCTACGCCCTACAAACTTACGTATGTTAGCAAAATTCAATTATTTTTCAAATTATCGACATTTTAGTGATAATTTTTAGGACATTTAGAAACATATTTGTCAAATTATACATGTATGTAATATGTATACATATGTATACAATACACATGTATATAATACGTAATCGGTGTAGCTGTTAGCAATATACAGTATATTTCTAACAGCTACAGTCACCGATTACGTAATGTATTTAACTTATGCAATCATAATGTATGCAATTTGCAAGTTATCCGCGCATACTAATTGCAAGTTAACCCTTATTTGTATCAAATAAAATTCTTGTTACCAGCATGACGGTCAGCCCTCATGCTATGTACTGCAAAAATTTTAGCGGAAAATTTATTATGAATTTTTTACCACCTGACATACGCCTCACAGTGAGGCCCTCACTTCATGTATTAAATACGTTATTTTCAAGTTATAAAATATAACCTATTACGTATAAACTACATTTCTAAACGTGAGGCCATGAATGTATGGGAGTGATATTACCTAACAAATCTATTCAGCTCGACCAAACATTACTTTCGGAACGTGCGCACTCAATACATTGCAAACCAACATAAAAAAGAAAACTTGTCCCGTCGAAAATTCACCGATTCTGAAGTCAAGTCGGACAAAAAAGTAATTGATCGTATTTGCCAACAGGCTGAAAAAGATCCCGGTGTTGTTGTGTTTGACTGTTCAGAGTAAATACTGTACATATATTTTGTATATCTGTTTGACCTTTAATTTGAAATACAAATGTTAAGATCAACTTTAATAATTCTTTGGACAGTAGGGGCGGCCTAGCAAGGTCCCTACTGTAGGAGTGTAACATTGTGCAAAGACTTTTACACTGCTGTCAGGGGTCTCGAGATTTGCGCTTCTGTATGAAAATTCGTAAACACCTCTTAACTCTGTCTAACCGGAGCGTGAAGCGTAAGTCCCTCTAACCGATCAGGCAGAATTATGCTTTACTATTTGGGAGACTTATTACGCGCTAACTAATTTATATATTATATTTTGTTAATATTTAATTACTAAGGCCAGTTCATTGGCTTTTCAAAAAATGATAAACTGAAACGAAAACAAATAAAAATATGTCTTAAATTAAGCCAAATGTGTGAACGATTGGAAAAAAAATAAAAACTTCGCATTTCTTTCTTAAATTTGGAGCGAAAAATTTTAAATAATTTTGCCGAAGTGAAAAAAATCTGTCAAAAAAAGCCATTTTACGTTGTATGTTTTTTAGCAGTCCGACGATAACTTCGAAAAATTGTCGTTCCAACGCGCGTAACATCTTGAGAAATTACCGTTATAATATTTTTTATATAAATAATACTAAATGTTCGTGAAAATGTAATTAACTCCATTTTTTGACTCCAAGTAGCAATCATGATTAATCAGTAAAAAAAAATTCCGAATAAGGAAATTTTCCAAAACAAAAAAATATATAAAAAATTGGTTCAAAGGGTATTATTAACTTTTTGTGAAGATTTTGTTTTTTACTATTAAAAGGACAGTGAACCGCGGTGTAAGNTTGTAGGAAAAAGTTAGCGAGCCCAGATCTCGCATCATAGACAAATAAGAAAAAAACGGCAAAAATACCATTTTTTCAAGTTCAAAACGCTCTAATTTCTTTTCCTGTGAATTGCCAGGGCTAATTTTTGGCACACAGGTACTTTGGAATGTGCTCTTTCCGATGAGATATACTACAACACCGTAGGAGGGTGTAGGAAAAAAAAATTCGATTTTTACGAAAGTGTCCCGTAAGTGACGAACCATAATTACGATTTTTTTTTTCATTTTTTTTTCTTGATTGGCCTAAAATGCATCTCCTGTCAAAATTTGGGGTCCTGACGACGACTTTCGTTTTTGACCGTGGACAGCCTATCCCTACTGTAGGAGTGTAACATTGTACGAAGACTTTTACTGTAAAAGTTTTACACTGCTGTCAGGGGTCTCGAGATTTGCGCTTCTCTATGAAAATTTGTAAACACCTCTTAATGTGCACCTTTTTCAAGCCTATTTTTGATGAATAGTTGAAATTAACAATAAGAGTTTGGTTCGAATGCGTCTCATCTAGCAACCGTCACTGTGTAATAAATTTGACAATAAAAATGATCTTTGTCATTTTTAGAAATATTACTCGATATTACTTATATTGTCGAAAAATACCACAATTTTCTCCGTTTTTATCTAAGAGTCTTAAACCTTGAATTTTTTTTTTTTTTGCAAATTTGCATTGATATTTCTTTTTAAAAAATATATAATAAATATAAAACGCATGAAAGTGCTACAGTAAGTGCTAGTGTTCCGTTTATTCATAAATGTTAGCAAATAAAAATCTTTACTTTGAAAATCTGCCAATTCGATAAGTAATTTCCGTAAGGCCATCCGTAGAAAGATCAAAGTTTTTAATTTGTTCTGCGACATCAGTGGAAACGGTCTGCCATCCTTCAGCCGTCAAAGTTTGTATTTCACCCATTGGCTGAACAAAGGAGAAATCGTCGGAAGTTGACTTTATTTGGAATGACCGAACAAAATACTCCTTTGAAAGTGTCGGTGATTTTTTTGCACTGATGTGTAACACTACGTCTTCGAGGTGAATAGGAATCGAGGTCAAGTAGTGGAGGTACTTTTAAATAGATTAAAAATCAAATATTTAATGTAAAGAAAGATATGATTGGCTGAAATAATAACGCGTAGGTTAGATCATACATCCTAACACATCATACCTCTGTTATGTAATGATCTCCTCCATTAACTTTATCTTTATTATGAAAGTATTTGACTTGGTATCACTGTTATACTAATTTATCAGATATTAATTCTTAATACTCATTTATTAATTATTACTAATGTATACCATTTTTAATAAACAATGCTCATTATAAATGTATCTGTTTTTGTTTGCGACTTTTTGGCTTAATTAAACATTTGATTTTAAACATGTCCTTAAGTCCAATCCAAAACGCTTTATTTGGACTTCCCGCCCCGTTATCGAGCTCTTTAGTGTTTAGATATTCAGACTGTAAAGATTTTTGGCCCGATTTCCACCGTTTTACAACCGTCCAACCATTTATTCCTACTGGCATTTTAACTGCCTCATTCTGTTTGGTGTCAAATTGACATGGCACAGCAATGGGTTGAAGTCCACCTTGCGGGAAAATAATACTTATATCTTCGAAATACTCCCCAAAATGTCCTTTATTAATCGTTAGATCTTGTTTGTTCTTCCTTGTTTGAAAAAGCGAACTTTTGAGGTTAATTACAAAAAAATAAGTCTCATGAAATAAATAGTTTATACACCGGGTGCGATTTAATGTGTCTCTGTTACATTCTAATCACTTTTTTTTAATCTGACCTCTACGCCTACGCCCTGTTCTTTAATGGAAAGTTACAAATTATTTATCATGATTTGTTAAAAAGCTTAAAATTGCCCCAAAAACTGCCCCAAAAACTTCTGGAACATTCCGATATGTCCTTACGAACTGCACGCTATGGTTTTATTTATTTTTCTCCGTTCATGCTCTAATATTTCCATTTTTACACTTTTTCTTTAACATAGTGTCAGAAAAAAACACAGAGTCAGAAAAAAAGTCCAAGTTTGTTTTAACCAAAACCTGTCGGCGAAAATTGCTGAGCAATCTTGAAATTTATAATTATCAGGATCACCAACTTCGTCGAAATAAGGTCCAACATCGAGATAATTCTTTCCGGCGTTTAACTCCACAACCGAATCGGGAACAAGAATTTTTGCCAAATCTCGAGCAGTCGGGCTTTCGGCCTTTGCAAAGTCGACGAGTTTTTGAAATTTATCGCAAAATTTGCACTGTAGTTTCCCATTATAGTCTGTTATTTGAAAGGATTTTTTGAATTCCGAGATATATTCTTGTACAAATTGGTTTATATCTTTGGCCTCAGAGACGTCTTCCATGTTTTCGAATTTTAAGCGGCCAGCAGTTATATGAAGTTCGGCGGCCTTTTTGATCACGTCTTTTTCCACAGTCCCAATGTGTGTGCACGTTTTAATTCTAAATTAATATTTACTACCCGGCCTTATCTTGACAGTTTCTAGACCTTATATGTCATAATTTATGAGTCATAAATTATGACTCACCCGAAAGTGTCAAGATAAGACTAAAGCAACTAAAGGAGTTTGATAAAAAAAAAACTATCGAATTTCTGGTTAAAAGATAAAATGTAATTGGTATCTTCTAATCATTTTAAAGAATTTTTAGGTGTAATAACATAGTGGCACCGACTCAATGGGAATAACTTCTAAAAAGTCTAAAGCGGAATCCGTCTAAAATTTTTAGACATTTTACCCTTTATCCACTTTACCCTTTATCACCTTTACACTTTATCACCTTTACACTTTATTACCTTTACACGTTATCCACCATAAAAAATTCGATGAAGAAAAATAGCTAAAATTGACACATACCTTTACATG
>SCLG01000071.1:406856-432075 GCA_004367875.1 Oikopleura albicans
GAATCGTCTGTTCTTTCGTCACAAATTTTGTCAGAAATTTCTGGAAAATTTTCTCGAAGTTTCTCATGATACTGTTCATACATTATAAAGAAATTCTTCAGACATTTGGCCTGCGTGGAAGTGTGGTCGAAATCACGTACTTAAGTTATTGTCAGACTTGCCCACATAACGTAGCATGGTGTTTATGTAAGTACAAATGAAGATAAACGTAATTTCAACTAAAACTATTTCTAATTTGGAACCCTCATTGCCTTTGATTCCAGTTTATCCGCTTCGTTGATGATGAGATCAATCTTAGTTTTCATTCCGTGGCCGTTAAATTTCTTTTGTGAAATATCATCTAATGCTATCCAGCTTTTCCAAACCGTATCGACAGAATCGGCCCATTTGTTATATTGATCTTCTGTTACAAGTTTTTTTCCTATCTCCGACTTCAGGCTTTTAAAATCACCTTCGGCTTTTGTCAATATTTCTGCTTTTTCATTGTAACTAATAATAATAATAATAATAATATAGTATTGCACAACTTTTCATTAAAAATCATATGGAGAGTGCTCAACGCTCGATAGTTTTAGCTCCAGACACGGTAAGAATCATATCCACAAGGTATGCTGTTAACCGTCCAATTAGCACTTAACCGGTATCTTTTGTGTGGCTGGTTAGCCCTGAGTCTAATTCTGTTTATTATTTAAATAGGGTTTTATGCATAAGTGTTAAAGCATTAGAAAATATTTAGTATACGTAAGAAAGTATACATTAGAAATTATACCTAGAATGTTAACAAGAATAAAGTGAAAAGGCTTTAACTGACTTGAAGATTGTTAACTCAGTTCAGTAGTGTGTAGGTGGAAGTGCTGGAAAACGTACAAGAACTGTTAACTTACTTGAAATTATATGGTTTTTCGAAAATCGAAAAAAAAATTTGTTAAGGATGGGTATATAGCATTGTTTACAAAATTTAAACACTATAAAAACAGTTTCTGACCATTGATTTTACTAATATCTTTGGCAGGATTATGAAGAAATGTTTGAAGTATCACATGAGAAAATGTTCGACACTATAGCTTCCAACGTAGCGCCACCACGTGGGCGTGAAGTTGAAGAAAATTAATATTTCAGACTCTATCTCCTCTGGCAGTTTGTACGCGATTGATTTGGTTTTTGTGACAAAATGCTTCGAATATCATTTTTTTCTAGAAATTTCTTAATAATGAACTTGTTTGTACTTCATAATTGTAGACCCTTAACCAATTCATAAAACAAATGAAAGTATTACTAAAATCTAGTTTTCCAGTTTTCGATTTTTCTTTGTAAACAACTCTATAGACCTATCCTTTACTTACTTGTAGATTTTTAATGTACTTACTGTTAAGCAACTTGAAGATTGTTAACTTTTTAGTGTTAACTTACTTTGGTAGTTGGTGTAATTTATAATGTCTTCACATATTTTTTTCTTGAGACGTTTTTCTTGACAACATTTTTAATACTAAGCATACTTATACACAGGGTGCGGCGTTAACCGGCCACACAAATTTCTCTTATATAAGCTAAAATCGTATGAGCATGAGTCACGCTGCATGACTAACAATAATCAAACTTACTGAGAAATAACATTTTTTAATTGATTGAGGCCAGCTTTAGTAGCAAAATTGGTATTTTTGAATTTCTTTTCAATCTCCAGCGCTCGTTCTTTAATTTCTTTCCACTTTTGCTTGGTCACTAAGTTTGATTCTGCCTGCTCATTTGCATTTTCTTTTGCCGAAATTATAGCCGTTTCAAGTTCGTCTTTTGTGAGTTTATTCTTCAGCATTTCTTGAAGTTTTTGAAATCCGGCATCGTATTTTTCCTTCGTCACAAGTTTGCTTTTGATTTTTTCGAGTTTGACTGAAAAAAAAATTAAAGTGAGATACTATGATGAAAAACGTCGACAATCAAACTCGTCGGCTCAGATTAAAATTAATAATCACTTAATTAATTAATAAAAAATCTACAAAAAGGCCTAAACCGATCACGATATTTTTTATTCCGATTTATTGAGTCAATTTCTGATAAATTGGTTTAAAATGTCCAAGTCTTAGTTATATACACCACCTAACCATTTGACTTAACACATTTTTTTCCGAAAAAAGGTGTTAATTCAAATGCTAATTGTTAAGTCAAATGCAAACTGTTAAGCCACATGGGTAGTGCGTAGGTTAAAACCCTGGAAAACTTGAAACTATAAAAAAATGATATAAAACAATATAATGAACGAAAAAATCCAAAAAATTGTTATACACCGCCTGAGGGTTTGTCAGGCCACTTTCTCCTTCCAAAACCGGCCTGATAAACCCTCAGGCGGCGTGGTAAACCTCAAGGGCGTAGACGGAAATGCTGAAAAAAAGACAAAAAAAACGAAAAAAAAAGGTTNTTATAAAGAAATTCTTCAGACATTTGGCCTGCGTCGAAGTGTGGTCGAAATCACGTACTTAAAATTGTCAGACTTGCCCACATAACGTAGCATGGTGTGTATGTAAGGTACAAATGAAGATAATATGTAAGGTACGTAATTTCAACTAAAACTATGTCTAATTTTGAACCCTCATTGCCTTTGATTCCAGTTTATCCGCTTCGTTGATGATGAGATCAATCTTAGTTTTCATTCCGTGGCCGTTAAATTTCTTTTGTGAAATATCATCTAATGCTTTCCAGCTTTTCCAAACCGTATTGACAGAATCGGCCCATTTGTTATATTGATCTTCTGTTACAAGTTTTTTTCCTATCTCCGACTTCAAGCTTTTAAAATCACCTTCGGCTTTTGTCAATATTTCTGCTTTTTCATTGTAACTAATAATAATAATATCTTACTTGAAATTATATGGTTTTTCAAAAATCGACAAAAAATTTGTAGATTACTTACTTGTAGATTTTCAATGTACTTAGTGTTAACCAACTTGAAGATTGTTAACTTTTTAGTGTTAACTTACTTTGGTAGGTGTTGTAATTTATAATGTCTTCACATATTTTTTTCTCGAGACATTTTTCTTGACAACATTTTAAATACTAAGCATACTTATACACAGGGTGTCGCGTTAACCGGCCACACGCGTTAACCGGCCACACGAATTTCTCTTAAATAAGCTAAAATCATATGAGCATGAGTCACGCTGCATCATGCAGCCTGCATGACTAACAATAATCAAACTTACTGAGAAATAACATTTTTCAATTGATTGAGGCCAGCTTTAGTAGCAAAATTGGTATTTTTGAATTTCTTTTCAATCTCCAACGCTCGTTCTTTAATTTCTTTCCACTTTTGCTTGGTCACTAAGTTTGATTCTGCCTGCTCATTTGCATTTTCTTTTGCCGAAATTATAGCCGTTTCAAGTTCGTCTTTTGTGAGTTTATTCTTCAGCATTTCTTGAAGTTTTTGAAATCCGGCATCGTATTTTTCCTTGGTCACAAGTTTGTTTTTGATTTTTTCGAGTTTGACTGAAAAAAAAAAGAATTTAAGATACTATGATGGAAAACATCGACGATAAAACTCGTCGGCTCAGATTAAAATTAATAATCACTTAATTAATTAATAAAAAATCTACTAAAATATTTAATTTCAAACTGTTTTATGCTGTGTGGCCCCTAATTAGACATAAACCGATCACGATATTTTTTATTCCGATTTATTGAGTCAATTTCTGATAAATTACATTACAGTACCATAATGTATCCCAATTTATCAGTATAAGCCAACATAAAGTTTATTTCACGAAAATCAGGTGAATGACCCGATATTTCTCAAAATGGTTAAAAATGCCCAAGTCTTAGTTATATATATAGTATATTCATGAAGTTCACTGTTGACGTCAAAATAGTTCCATATTTTTAAATCTAAACAAAACTTTATTGTCTCTAAGATCGTAGTATAATATAATAAAACAAATCGACGAAAAAAAATCCGGTACGTTAATATCTCTGTAAGCTAAAATTAACCTGGTATATCTATTGCTTCGAGTTTGGTAGTCTCTTCTGTGACCCATTTCAGCTGGTCTGAAATCTGTTGTTTAACTTCTGGCCACGGCTTGGACATTTTTAAATCGTTATTCACTTTGACAACAAGTTGGTCATAACGTTTAATGTCATCATTTGTGGCACAGTTTTCCAAAATCTGACCCAACGAGTGAAAAATACTAAGTTTCAGTACATTTTGGCATAACTAGTTGTATATTAATTCTATAATATAATTATACCGTGTGTGCGAGCTATGACGAATTGCCATTACCGCGTTAATCATAGCTCCGACATGGTCTAATATATTATATAATTTATACATGAGTATTGTGTATTTTTTTTTCCACTACTGGACTTGATTATAGCACCCACTTCAGCATTAACTGCTAATTGAACTTCTTCCGTTATTGAATCTCGTAACTTTGTGGAGTATTGCGCAATAATTCGATTCGCTTCTGGTTTCGTCAATCGACTTTGGAAAAATTCTCTCAAATTTTCATTTAGCTCGGTCAAACGCGCCTCGAAACTGTTAACAGTTTCAATAAATGCGCTCGATTCCATAATTACACCATCATATGTTGCATTAGCTGCTTCGTGAGCAGTGCTTATCCGAGTGCTTAACTCCTCCAAATCTTGAATTATACCATTTACTTCGTCAATAGTATAATAATCGTCTAGTGATGTCAAAAGGGTCAAAACGTTCTGGCTGTACCCCTCAAATGTATCCACTGTCGCGTCAATCGTTGAGTTTAACCGTTTGAGTTCATTACGGAAAGCATCGAATACGCCACTAACTTTGTGTTTTTTTTAGAATTTGACTTAAAAAATATCCCACTGTTTACATGTACTGAATCTTGCATAATCACTTTTTCGCTGTCAAGAATTGCTCTCTTGGGACAAGAGTCGTGTCTTGTTTCACACTTAACTCCCAGGGGGAAGTGCGTGTAAATACAACTTGTTTTTTCGTCAATTTAAGGCAAAACGAGGTCCCGTAAGGCAAAACGGGTATTGGTGACCTCCCTCAACTTTTCGAGAAAATTCGATTAACGGTGTTTTTTGCGTAGGTTGGAGATTTCAAACAGCTCTCTAGGGAGTTCTGGTGCTCCGAATCATTTTCTGAATAATCAGATCGACGTAGTTTGACGAGCTCTACAACTTGGCTTTACCAGTTTTTTTTAATTCTTGCGAATTATTGTGAATTTTTAAGTGTGTGTTTATTTACACGCATTTTCCGAAGACGTTTATTAATCTAATTTACTATGTTTGGTTCTAAAAGGTCGGTCATACTATGCAGTAAAATGAGAAATATATTCTAATGAAACACTGCCCTTGTTTTGAGAATTGATGCATAGTGTTCTAACATTGGCTGTAAGGTCGTCTGATTGAATTGCTCGTACTCTTCTATTGTTGTTAGGTTCATTTCGATGACATTTGCTTTCAAGGCTTCGAAGTTCTGTCTGACATCAGCTGCCATTTCAACAACTATATTAGAGGTGCCAATATTGTTTTTTTTTATAATTATTTTTTTAAGAAGTGACAAAAAATAGCGTGATGCATTGATGCAATTGATACTTTACATTAAATAGAGGTTATCAGTGAAAGCTTAGGGAAGAAAAGATAAGCGGTGCCGACCAAATAAAATCGCAAAAAACAATGACAGTCAGTTTGACATTAAAAGTTAGCTCTTGAAGGATTTGTCAGTTTTTACTCAAGTACAACGTAAGACGTCATAATTGCTGAAAACGCTGAAAACTTCGGGCCTTCGGCTCCTTTTTTTTAACTGGCTGTTATAGCTTTTTTTTGCGTTTTTTTCATCACTTATTTTCCTTCCCTTGATAATTTACATTTGTAGTCTAAATTATAGAGCTTATCACATCTTAATTTAGAAAATAAAATCATGTACCGAGTCGATAAACAATTTTTTAATTTAATTTATAACTTACGAAATTTGACATTTTTCTATTTTACAAATTTAAAATAACTTAAAATATTTTTTACTGTTATTACGTACAATTATAAATTGAATCTCTGATTATAAACAAAAAATATTTTTAAATTAAAATTTCCGCCGTCCATCAGCTATGAAAACCCTATCAATAGGTTTCACATGACTATATAGATAGTAATAAGTCTCTTATGAAGCAAAGAGGCAAGCCAATCAAAAAAGAGCTCGATTCTTGCGTGGGTTTGACATAGAGTTGTCGCACAAAATGTTTTTCCTACCAGGGCTCTGTTTCTTACGCGCACAAGGTTACACAATTTATATTATGGTTGTATAATTAAATTCTCTATAACCAGAAGAAAGAAAATGTCTTGAACTAGATATTACTTATTTCGTCATTTTTCACCTACTCTTTTCGGTGATCTTTTGCGACATCTTGGGCTTCGTTAGTGAGTCTGACGAGTTCTTCATTCATGCTTGTCACATTTTTTAGCTCATCCTTACCGGTCGCGTTACTCAGGCACATTGTCAAGTCGTGAATATCGATGTCAAGGTCACTAATTTCGGGTTTTTTGATTTTATTTTCGAGACTAGTTTCCATCTCAGACACAATCCCCGAAACATTTTTTCGCATTTTGGTGACATTGTCATGAAGAGTTAACTTAAAAAACATTTGAAATTTTTATAAAATTTTTGAGTCTGTTTATTTTTTAGTTTCTATTCTTATTTTGCTAAGTTATTTAGAATATAGTATTCTTCTTAGGTGTTTTGGTAAAGTTTTTTGATTTTATATTTTGATAACGAATTTTGGTTACGTATTTTGGTTTAGTACTTAGGTTTTTTATTACTTATTTTGGTTGCAATAAAAAAAACGTTACCGTTTTAAAATAGTTATCGTTGTGCTCTTACTAACATTAAAGAGTTAAAATTTCCTGGCACCCATATTTTGGAATTTTTTCGTAATTTTCAAATTGCATAGTGAACTTAGACTAATTATTTCAAAGGCTTAACTCAAACACATTTCCGCTATTCTTCACTTTCTCCAGTTCTTTGTTGGATTTGTTCTCAAGTTCGATAATGATGTTTTGTGTGTTTTTAGTTAAATCTTTGGTGATTTCATCGACTTCTTTGCCCATTTTATCGAAATTATTTATTAATTCGGTCACAAATGCTGTCTGATTTTGAATGTCTTCAACTGGTACAAGTTTCATCTCGGACAGCAATCGTATGGTGTTAAACCATTCGTACTTTTAAAAATTTACATAATGAGCTAAGCAGTATAGTCAAACAAAGTCTTGACGTCTCTACATAAAATCTAGAAAAAAAGTAGTAAAAATGTAAAAAATAGAGAATTCTAGAAAAATCTAGAAAAATCATGAAAATTTAGGAAACTCATGAAAACAGTTATCCCATACTGTAAAAAACACCCACTAATTTATGATAAATCCTGCCTTGTTATCTTCAAATGTATCGCGGCATTTTACGAGTTGTGTTTGAGCGGTTGCTAGTTTATTCGCGTCAGCTTGTATTAACATAATTGTGTCCTGGAAAATTTTATTGTTTTCTTCTGACGAGTTTCTGAGCTCATCTGCAAGATTGGTGTAGTTTGATTGAATAATTTGCAGTGTTTTTTGAAGCGCTAAACGGTTTTTCCACGAGTAATTTTTGTTCTTTTTATAAACCTAATTTTCCATTTATTGAAAGTTTATAATCAGATATAACGTCAATGGCTACGAAATTATAAATTATGTGATGTGTAAATTTTTTTCAAATTAGTTTTTTTTTCAATCTGCACACGACTCATTGACAACGAGGTATTACATTTAGCAAAAATTTGTCGCGTTTTGTGCACACCGACGACCATAAACTTAGTAGTGTTCTGTGCACATCTCCGAAACGTATAACCGTTTATGCAAGTACATGTAAAAGACGTATTAACGGTTAGTTTTTTTCGGATCTTTTTCTTGCTGCCCGTTAACTGCAAATCAATCACTTACAAAAATTCAGAAATACAAGAAAAAGATGCGCCAACGTGTTAAAAAACCCGCCTGTCACACGTTTGTGAAATTCGTCGTTTGTTATCCATGAATCTGAAGCAGATAGGATTGGTTGATAATAAAGTTCATCAAAATCGTCTTTGAGTACTTTGGAGGAGAGATTTGCTCTTATGTCGAGTTCGAGTTTGAGAGTTTCAAATTCTTCGACCGTCATAAAAGACGTCACTTTCTCTTTTGCTTCAGACATTGCTAATGCTAGACGTCGCAAATACTCCCCAACGTCAATTGCCTCAATCTCATCTAAGAGAGTGTCGTAGTTGTCCATAAGATCTTTATTCAGAATTTCAAAACCGCAATAAAATATTGTGGTAGTCATAAAATTCTCTGTAAAGTTATTCTTGTATTTATTTTCCAATAAAAAAATTTCGTGTACTTTTCAAGAAATTTTGACTTCGAAAAACGTTTTCTTGTATTATCCGCCAATAATCGCGATACCGGCTAAACCAAGGCAGTGTTTGCATATCCCGGTTAGATAGCAACCCGCAGGATCTGATATAATGGAACCGTGGGAGTCCCAAGCTGGGACCCCTAAACTAGGGGCCCTAATGACTCAATTTTTTCAGAAATGCGGTTAGCGGGACGCGAGTTCGTTTCTCGACCTAAAAAGACCTAAAATATATTTCAGAAGATGTATATTCAAATTTGTGTCTTCATAAGTAAAGTTTATATAAACTCTGCCCTTTGAAAAGTTTGTTNTCGCGATACCGGCTAAACCAAGGCAGTGTTTGCATATCCCGGTTAGATAGCAACCCGCAGGATCTGATATAATGGAACCGTGGGAGTCCCAAGCTGGGACCCCTAAACTAGGGGCCCTAATGACTCAATTTTTTTTTTTCAGAAATGCGGTTAGCGGGACGCGAGTTCGTTTCTCGACCTAAAAAGACCTAAAATATATTTCAGAAGATGTATATTCAAATTTGTGTCTTCATATTAAGTAAAGTTTATATAAACTCTGCCCTTTGAAAAGTTTGTTCATACTGGTATTGTTGTCAGTAGCATGTGTAAATTTGTCGCGTTTCGCTCTTGCAATGTCCAATTCCTTAAATCAGAGATAGAAACCGTACAGTTTTTTTGAGAATACAATTAAAATCGACATCAAGTATTACTTAAAGGGTACGCCAAGTAAATGTAGGGAAGGGGGTACGTCCAAACCAAAATGACTGGTGTAGTAAATTATTGTTTTCGTACTTGGTATATATTTTTAATAATGGAATGAAATATTAATTAATCAGTTACATCAATTACTATTATAAATATGTCAGTAATGGGAACAATAATGAGAGCTCTGTAAGGGGACTTCTTACACGCGCACTCTCATTCCCGCTTCGCGGGGCTGTTTTGAAATTGGAATGCTTACACGAGTGCTCACAGCCCTCGCTTCGTGGGGACGATCTGTTATCAAACTTGTTTGTGAATGGGAGTGATACAAGTACTGATAACGCCAAAGGTAGGTTTCCAAAATTTTAAAGTCTACTTTTTCTTGGGGGTCCCCATCTGGACAATTTATTCAAAAAATTTTTTGACTTTTTAAAATTTTTTTACACATAATTTCCATCTCTGCCTTTAATAATTTATCTTTTTCATTGTCAGCAAAGTTATTTTCAAGAGAACCTAATTCAGTCTCTAATTGGCCATTGATATCCATTTCTATTTTCGTTTTTTCGAGCTGTAGCGTTTTACTAAGATCGGCCTCCGCTTCTTCCAACTTTGTTTCAAATACTGAAACACCGAGCTTGAACGTTTCTTTTTGAATGGTGAGGTTTAGCAAAACATCATCTGTATTTAAAGTGGCCTGTATAGGTTTTGTTTACCAATAAAACCATTCTTAATATGCTTGACATAATTAGATAATAGAAAAACCTTTTCACCCGAATCGAGAAACATAACAACATAGAACACATCTGGTGCTATTTATCGTATTTTTAATGGTAAAATATTCTATGCTTTCAGGTGTCGCAGTTTGGGCAATTTGATTTCATTTTCCAGGTGACTTTGGTTTAATCACGACACTTGACGCGCAAACACACGGTATTTTTTCAAGACCCATGAATTCGGTTTACACCAAAACCAGCTCAAATAAAATTTTCAGTGAAAATGAACCTATCCTGAATCATATTCCAAGCTTTCTCCGAATCGATGACCATTTGTTCAAAAATTGTTGAATCTAACTTCGTATTGTTAACATCTTTTTCAAGTTCGCTTATCTCAACATTATAATTAATGATCAAAGCCTCTTTGCGGTCAATTTCCGCATTAATATCACTGAAATGAGGGGCGAAAATGACGAAAACATTAATGACGAAAACAGGTTATTTGAAATTTTTCGATTTTCGTTTTTTACTCTTATTTAATAAATTTGCCTGAATTAACAAAAACGACTTAAACTTTTAGCCCTCAACCTGAGCTCCTCCAGCATACGGTTAACGGTAGCTTTCGGAACATTTTCGGATTCGATTGTTTCCATCTCATTTTTTAAATCGTCTTGTACTGATTTTGCTGAAATTTTTAACTCGTTGAATTCTGTATCTAAATCAGTCGGCCAGTCTTCAAAATCGAGCGCTTCTTTCCTCGCCAGAAGTGATTTCATTTTGCCCTCAAGTTCTTCATTGTATTTTTCGATATTTTCGTCAAGTTCAAATTCGATATCAAATAATAATTCGCTTAGACCATTTGCCCATTTCTGAATAATATTATATGGGAATCATGTGAGAAAAAATATACCACTTGCGCCATTATGCTGCAAAAAAATTTCAAATACTGCAATATAACTGCGCTCTGTGTAGGCGATGATGCTAAAATGTAAAGGTACCTCATAGTCCTCCAAACTTTTTGTATACTCTGGTATTTTATTAAATTCGGCCAATACATCATCTATCTCTGGTTGAACGGTCCTGGCGTAAAAATCTTCAAAAACCTCTCGCGTCGCATCCTGTTTGGGAGGTTACACAAAATTAAAAAAAAAATGCTTAGATGATATGAGTTTATAAAGTCCAAATTGAAACGTTTTGGTTCAACGCTGGCGTGAGCCTAATGTGTCGGTGTCCATACTTAACGCGTTTTTAACTTCAATTTGCGTCAACGTAGGTTGAAAAAAATGAATGATTGGCTTTTACAGTATGCGGATCAAATTTCGGACCGAATCGAGCTATTTTATTGGATACGCTGTTTTCGCAAAATTGTGTCAGTCTGGAAACCGAAACCCGGCAGTTGTATGGATGACGTTCACTTTTTGTTTGAGCAGTTAAATTCAGTCTATGCCATATACTATATGGACATTAGTCTGTCATTATGTACAATGCACAACAAAAATTATCTAATAAAAAGTTTATATTTGGCGTCTATGGCCCCTAGGCTATGGCTAACACTTAATTTTGGATAACATACAGACTGATATCTCTGAACGCTTGAAGACGCATTCAGGATAAATTCCCATTTAAACATATCCTATTTAAGCATATCCCATTTAATCCCTCGGTCTCATCAAATGATAATACAAATCAACATAGTTATATCAGTTGTTGCAAGGACAAAATAATGCTTTAAAAAGTGTATATTAATATAAGTTATAATAATGAAATTTATGAGGTCTCGGAGTTCGAACTGATGACTCGAGATCTGAAGAATCGAACTGAATAACACAATTTTCTCAGTGTTTTCTTTTAGGCCAATAGTTTGCGACCTTACCCGATTCGGACCGGTTAAACGAGATTTTAGACCCGATTAGATAAATAAAAATGACAATTTTAGAGCGATAGAGCTGTAATGCATATTCAAAGTGTTTGTTTAACCAAAGCTCAATTTGTTTACGGGCATCTGCTTCAATCAAATTGACCAATGTCTCTATAGCGTTTAAGTTATCAAGTGCCATATTGGTTATGACAATCGGTGTCATAATGGTTTGGGTTTGACCAAAACCAAGTAGAAAAAAATAATTCGTAAATCGTTTCATTATTCTTCAATTTTTTTTTCGATGATTTAACAAATCAAAAGGTCCCCCATTTTTTACTTCTCGCAACCCGACAGTCAATTTTCAATTATTAGATTCATTTGTCTGTCTTCATAAAACGTCAGTTAGTTTTTTTTACATAACTTTAATAATACACATTTTAAAAAATATTAGTGATTTCATTGATTTTGTCGATAATTTTTTAACTTCTAAACGTTCATTCGTCATAGATGTATAATATTCTATCATATAAACGTTTTAAAATAAGCGATAACCAATATTTAGTTCAACATAGTCAGAAATATCTAGATAACTACGTTGTGTGTAGGCGTAAAGTAAAATGTTTCTCTAGAGAACACATCATTTTCTACTGGTCTGGGTCGCCAGTTTGTCACCGAGCTCGACGCGGGTCTTACAATAGATAAAACCGAGTAGTTTTTTTTTAACCTACAAGCGAAATTCGCTCGGTGACACTTTTTTGCTCACTCCAGTATGTGAAAAATTAATTTTGTTTTATTGACTAAAATGAAACGCAACAAGCTGGGAGTTTCAACAGAAACTTCCCAAATAAGGTATAATTATCGAAATAATTGATATTTTATAGCTGAATATTGTCACTTATTTGAGTCCCCTTTAAGGACGGGTCAGTAGCGTTGTTAGCAATACATTTACATAAATAATATGACAGTTTTGATTTCAACGGAAATAAGGTTGTGTGAATTTTCACTTAACTTTTCCTGCTAGTATTCACGATTTTTAAAACAAACAATTTTGCAATTTTATCCAAATTATATTTTATTCGTATTTTAATGGCGCCTTGTTATCATTTTTTATAACATTAAGAACATAAAGTAATTCAAAAAGGTCCGATCGCGGTTGATTGTATGACAAAGAGTTGAAAAGTTCTGTCGACAATTCTGGTATTCTGTCCAATGGAAAGCCTCGTCTGTTTACAATGGACTGACTAAAATGGCCAAAACCAAATGTCCTGGACGTACACCAAATCAAACTGAGGATTGACCGCCAAATTATCATCTAAATAAAAATGGTATAAAATTGTATATTTTACAGCGTTTGAAACAATATTGTAACCACCCAGATCGTAACGAGTTTACTCATATCATAACAAATTTACCCATATCGTAAGGATTTGAATCCATATCGTACAGGGGGCCCCAAAGTAAGGGCCACCTTTGTCGATTTTCAAAAGTGCCAAAAGATGGCCCTTACTTTGGGGTGGCCCTTACTTTGAGAAAGCGGATTTTTTGTCTGGTAGTCTCATAACTTAAAACGATTTTACCCATACGGTACCGACTTCACCCATATCGTAAGTGTTGACTGAATTAACAGGAAAGGCTGATAAATAACGTTAACTGGAAAGGATAACTTATATCGTACTGGTTTTCAACATAAACATGTAAAAGTGTTACGATATGGGTTCCTAATTGTCCTTTTGCTGAACTTATTTCATGGAGTCTATAACATTTATGACGTAATAAACACTTTTACGTCTGTAACTATTTAAGTTTTACTTGCAAAGTTGAAATATAGATGTTGATATAAAATATTCTCTGAAAAACACTAAAAATATTTTTATTTGTATAACTATAAGCGGTTTTGAACTGATTAACAATGAAAGCTGACGAAATAATTTTGATTTATATGATGTTGATGACATTGACATTTTCATGAAATGTAGTATTTAAATATTAAATACATTTTTGTTGTGTTACTGAATTTACTTTTTATGAAGGCTTATTTATAATAGACTGTACGATATATGGTTATAAAAGCCTAATTGGTAAATATATATATACTAATAACGCACACCACCTAAACAGTTATCTTCAGTACTCAAATTTGATCAAAATTGTGAAGATTGGTTATTATTATCTTAACACTTTTTGGTTGAAACATACCGCGAATTTCAATTATCTTACCAAATGTGTTGTCTCTATGAAACAATAGTCGTTTTTATGTGGTCGGTTCCAGTAGTCGACCAAGCCATAGCAACGGTTCGAAAGACATTGTTTCGCCATTTGTCATTTTGTATTTTTTCTTCGACGTTTGTCATATTAGATATGACTTGTCGCTTTTAAAATTTGCATAAATTGTGTTTGCAATATTTGCCGATTTTCATGTCGAAAGCTCCATCCATTTCTTGGCCGCTTTGATAACGTCTTCGAAATGTTCTATAGGTGACATGCGTTACGTTTAAAATCTAACATAACAGAACGTCAAACCTACCTCGCAGTTCTTATTACGTTTGAGTGTATATATTACGTTGTTGCCTACATAAAATGCATACCGGCTTTGGATTTTTTGGTCCGTAAACTTCTGAAAACTTCTTACAAACGTATTTGCAAAAACCTACGCAAAAACAAAGGCGGTAACCGCTGAATCGCTGCATACATGTTTATTTGTTGAAAAAATTCTTTAGAATATTGGTGTAACACTTTTTGAATTTCTCTAGTTACCATTGAATGTTTTTTTCCGGTTGAAAAATCATATTTTATTTTTTATTAAATTCATAAAATAAAACTCTGTCTCGTACGGCCATAGTCGCTGTTGCATGTTTGACCTTTTTGTACAAAATGTTGAAAGAACCTTTTCGATGATTCGGTTGCGGATTACTCAATTATTTGACACAAAATGTTTGCATGACTTGAAGAAGATCGCTTTTGTCGACCCTAAATGGCACAAGACGGGACGCCCTGCGAAGCAAAAAAAACAAAAAAAAATGTACAATATTTTTGTTTCGACACTTTTTTTATTGCGCTAATGAAAATCGTATTTTAATATTTTGGTTTTACCAAAGTTTGTTGCATGAACCGAAAAATATTTATACACTCTGTTCAAATTCATTCTGTTCAAATGATTAAAATATTATCTTAATTAATTATTTCGAGATTAATAAATTAATTAATTTTTTTAAACCCCGAACACGATGAAGTTTATTTTATCTTCTAGTGATGGCCGCCTAATATTGGCCAAGAAGTTCACTTTTGTGTCGATTTCGGCTAAAAAGGCTTTCACTGGATTGAATATAAAATATAATATTTTTTTCGTTCATTTTTTTTTTTGATATTTTTTATTTAACAACGAACTGTATATTTTTTGTGTAAATTTTATTGGACTTAAGACAATATGTTTCCAATCTTCGGTGGCGTGGGTTCGAATCCAACTTTAGTCGCCAGTTGTTACACTAAATCTGAGTTAAATGATTTCTGCTAGATCAATTATTTTTGAGTAAAATTGATCATTATTTCAATTCATTTCATATCACCAAACTGACCCCGGTGGCTCAGTGAGGCTTGTTTATATACGCGCACACTAGCATTGCATTATGCGAAACTAAATAAAGTTTATTAAATTAACAGTTCGCATAGGGTGTCCATAATTACATTGAAAAACTTCCTCACCATGTATTTAATGTTTAATCACTTTATTTAACAATTTCAAGAATAATACGGATTTCGCTAGCACTTTATTCAGTTTGTTTCTAGTGACAGTTCGGTCGAACGTCTACTCATGTGGTCCAATCGTTTATTGTAGATAGCAACTGTTACGAAATATAAATGAAAACAAATGTCATATTTCTATTATAATTTGTATCTAAATAACATGTTATAACAGGGTATTTAGAATCCCTACACTTATTCTCGCGGTTTTGGGTTGTTCCAAAGACCCAGACTGCGTTAGTCTTATGGCCCAAAACGCCTTATGGTTATGGACCACATACGTGATGAACCACATTGAGCGCAAGACGTGAAAAATGCCCAACACGAAGTACTGGAATATACCAAAATGACGCATCCACAAGTATTTTAAGACCACAAATAAGGGTGCATAGTTTACTAAAATAAGATGCACGTTTAATGGTATCAGAACTTTAGTAATTTTTTTTTTGTATTTCACTCGAAACTGCGTCTTTATCTGTGTATTTGTCGGAACCATGAAATAAAGGGCTCACGACAAACTGAGACTGAGCTATTGAGAACTTGAATTGGATGAGCTTAAATTTCTTAGAACTATAATTTAAAATATCATATTAAAATATGGGCCAAAAAGCCAAAAATCGGCGTATGCTCGGGAAATGAGTTAATAAGCTTTTATAAGCTAATAATAACACAGTATTCAAAACATTATGCTATATTTCTCTGACACAACCAATGTCATAAGTATGGGCAAATAATACATCTCTATAAAGACTGAATATTCATACAATGATCGGCTAGTATTGATGATGATGTTTATCTGTCGGTAAAATATTACACAACTCTCTCTATATATAGATGGTTTGAAATAACGGAAAATATGGAATACATTATATCGAATTAATGTTGAACATGACTGTCATTCAACTCGATGCACGTTTTTTAACCGACATCACGATGTACCGTGCGACAGACAAAAAAGGAGTTAACTTTATTATATCAGACCGTCTCATTTTTGGGTGATACACCTAACGAATAGCAATTCAAGACTTTGCTGCCCAAAACTGCCATTTTGGATTAGACTATCTCAGTTCTAGTCTATCGGGTTATTTCAATAAAATAGACTCCATCCTAAATTTCTTCACACCGATACTACTTTTTTTACATTCAATCAACATGCTAACTTTGTTCAACTGCGGATTGTCCAATACTTCCCAAATGAAAATGAGCATAACAACATACAGTCAACCGAATGGTAAATTGACTAAACTTACACAAACAAACACCCATGGTTTGTCGACAGAAGCAAATGCAAATTCGGGTACACAACTGGTAACAGCATTGCGACGGGTGAGAGTTACTAGTCGCACCAAGTTACCAGTTGCAAATTAAATCAGTGACTGATTGGGCATGGTCACTACGATTTGGCTCGGTACTATTTTTTCCATGACAAATTGGCATTACCAGTGGTAGAAATTTAGTGGTGAGTTAATACGACTGGCGTTATCTTATCAGTTGCGTGCACTTACCACTTACCCACATTTTTACATACTGATAGGTTTCTAGGTAACTATGTAGGTGGTGTGTAGGTTGGTGTTCTAATATGAAGAAAACTGTCCTTATTTAAAATATTTTATTTTCATTTTAGGTCGGAAACTATTTTCAAACATGTGTGAAATAAATTTACTAGAGTTTGAGGTCGCTTTCGGCGGATGTAAATTGCAAGTGCGGTAATGGTAAAAAGTTTCAAAGCAAACCCTCCGGCATTCCATTTAATACTAGTAGCAATTTCTTCCCCAAGCGGCGAATCATTCAGATAATCATCGACCCACTTTTTATCGCCAGTCTTGTTGTCATGAGGTATTGGAATATTTGGAATCGGTTTGTTTAAAAATTTACACAATGGCTCCCAGCCATCTTTAACATTCCAAACCAAGAGGTTACTTTCGGGGACAGTTGCCTTCACATGTGCATTGTGCTTTTCATATCCCAATGCGGCAATATCCCAGAACTAAATGATCGTTTTATACCAACGAGTAACGAAATCAAAATCTATTTTCCAGTACCGTCATTTTGAACATCAAAAGCATATTATTTCATAATTTTTTGTTCTGAATTAAGGCTTACTTGAGAGATGTATTGAAATTTTGCTTGCCAGGTAAACAACGGTAGGGCCTCCTCGGTATGAAATCCAGGAAGAAGATAACGCTCCATTGTGTAATTTCCTAAATATTTATTTTTAACTAAAGCCAGAAATTTCGAACAATACAGAAGAATTTTTTAACGTGATTCAATGGCACACAACACCACACATTCATTCATCAAAATCGGCGGGTAATCATGTGAAACGAGGGGTATCCTTTGTGTGGTTTGGGACACCACGTGGATTAGGTGGAAGACAGATTAAAAGAACAATACCGTGTTCTCAATACGTTACATATTTTTCTGATACTACCTTTCCGACTTTTTCGCCTGACTGAGCCGTTATTAATCAGAAATAACTTACCAAGAAGCCACATCTTGTACATTTTTGAACCTAACCATCCATTTGTCAGCAATTTTTCAAAAAAGAAGGCGCCAGGATTTCCTGGACGCGATGATACTTGTCTCATAAAGTTACTTAAGCTATTCTGCCACTTTTCCGTTGACTCTCGAACTGTCAATATTACTTTAGCGTTTGGAGAAGATCTGTACAAATCCTGCCAAAGAAAATTGCCGGGTAGATCTTGATTTGCCTGGAATCCATTCTTATTATATTCAGCTAAAATAACAAATATTAACTTTTTACTACAGTACTTACTCCCATAATGTGAGCTCCTATAACGGCCCTCTTTTTTCGACAAAATTGTATCCCAAAACGGACGGTTTTTCCATAAGGACGGTTTTTCTTTATAGGTTTGAGGGGCGATAATCCCATAACAGCTACTTTTTTCGAGAACAGTAAACAGCCGTTATGGGAGTACAGATTGTATAGGCTAGTATGTATAATATTTATACCTATTACATCATCAATTGTCGCTTTTCCATCTATATAATCGTTCCAAATATCTGATAAAAATAGCGCTGTTTCGGCGTAATCAGACACTTTGAATCCAAGATGTCGAAGCGCCGCAGAACATGACTTTGTTCCTGTTTTCGGATAACCAGCGCATACGATTTCCATTCTCTATGAACTTCAGGCGATTTTTTGGAAAAACCCTTACGATATTTGAGATATTTTTTATATCAAATCAGCACTATGACAATATTGATTTTTCATTCAATACATTAATGGCATTGTGCCATTTTCACGAGCCACAGAATATTACGAACACTTAATAAAATCAAAATAGATTTTTACTATTAGTATATTTAAAATTACTATTAGTATATTAGTAATTATTATGAATTTTAACGTTAAAGATGATTGTTACAAAAAAATTATTGCTAAATGCTAGTTTTCTTTTGTAAATATTAAAGATATTTTTAAGATATATAGTGTAAAATAATTTTTACATTAGACTGAATTTCATTCAAGTTCATAAAATGGAAGTTTTACAGTACCTTTATAGGTATGTTAAGAAAACGGTCAAAGTCTTCATGTGTATGACTGCCCTCGTGTGACATTATGTAAGGAGTTTGATTCTTGGAATGTTCTTCGCCAGATACGTATAGCAACATAATTATGACCGGAAACTTCAAATGAATTGTCGGTACGATATCGGTTAAATAACAGCTCTTAAAGTGATAATATCTGTCTTTGTGACTTCGACTATCATCTAAGACCATTATGATAAGATAATATAAAAAGATTATAACATTAATTTTTTGTAAATCTCAAGGACCTTGACTCAAGGTTCTCTTAATAACCTTGGCCGATGAACCGGATTAGCAAACTTTAAACCGGTAACCAGTTTTAACGCATTATTGTCCCTCTTATGAGCCATAAGTTATGGCCCATAAGTTTTGACGACAACCATACGCGTTCATTAGCTAATTAATCTGTCCACGGAGACCATTTGACCTTCCGGTATATTCATTATAATGAATGTACTCTCCAAAATGAGAGTTTTAGTGGCCAAAGAAGACATCTTGCATTTTACTTGCACAACTTGTGACTCATAAGAGTAACTGAAATTGACCAGAATCAATAACTAATGAATGTGAAATTGAGTCAAGATTACGAAAGACACCAATATTTCATGAACATATTGTGAATAACATATTTCGGACCTTATGTTTGATGACTTGTAATATTTGAACGCTACATTCATAAACTTAACAAACTGTACTGTAGTTTTGGGTTAAGAGACTGAATGAAACAAGTTTATATTATTATAACATTTCGTGGGCTAGCACTTGTAGTGCTCGGCTTTATATTTGCTGTTATTTTAAGGTTAGAAAGTTATATTGATAAACAGTGATAAAGCACATTTTAGCATATTTACATCGACCTTGATCATCTTTAACTGCAATGTAAGTTTTTTGTATTATTTACTGATTTATATTCTGGTGATATATCTGGGTAATACCAGTGGGAGTGCTATTTTTGTTTTGTTTCTTGAGTCAAACGCCAAGTTAGTAGCGGAATGATTTTTTTTCTTCTCAGATTTCCAGATAGATTTTCGAAAAATGATTTATAACTCGGGTTTCCATTCGAAAATCACTCTTATAGTCTAAAGTTTGATAAATTACGGTCAACTTCATACCATAGTGTTCAAATATAAGTTATATGTAAGTATGGGCCATACCAGGGTTGCAAAAAAAAACGAGTTTGAAGCGTTTGTCGTTAGTCGTCGTTAGTCGGCAATTGTTTAAACGCGTTTGTCGCCGTTAGTCGACACACTCAAGTTTTGCGTGTGTCAGGCGTTAGTCGTTTGTCGGTTTCAATTGTCGGCTCATAAGTTAAAGTCGGTAGGTCATACTGGTTGATATTTTTACAAAATTTATTTCAAGGTTAAAAAAGTAATAGATTTCTATGCTGCTGTGGTTCGATGTCCCCCCTTAATGGACAGCTTTGCAAGTACCGATGACGATATACGAGATCTAGGGTATGTAACGTATCGTATTTTTAATTACATAAGTGTTTTTTAACAGGCATCATTGCGTGATACAGAAAAATGCATTAAATGTATAAAAATGGAGGGGAAAATAAAATATTTTCGCGCCTCAATATCGATAACCGTTTTTCGTAAACGTTAAAAAACACCACTGCCGTAATCGTTTGAAAAACGCGATAATGTATTTTTACGAGTAGCAAAACTTTTTACATTTTCTTTGTTCTCTTTGCGTAGAAAAGCGGCGCGTGAAAGTGACGGAACCGTCTCTTTTCCGCCCGGGGAGCTCAACCAGACAAAGATCATTGACAAATCGACGGCAAAATTGTGAGTATGGTGAGTAGGCTACCTGGTAGCCGCTACCCCAAGTCAAAATTGCTTCCTAGTAATGAGATTTTATTGACAAATCATGCAGCATGATTCATGCTCTATCATTTTGTACATTATTGTTTTATTTTTTGGCCCTGGAAATAAGCTTGGGCCAGAGGTCGGCATTTTGATTTTTTTTCTTGTCCAAGTTTTACCCGCTTTTTTGTCTAAGTTTCACCCTTTTTCATCCAAGTGTAACCCGTTTTTTGTCCAACTTTTACCCATTTTTGTCGGGTAAAATTCGGGTTGGAATCCAACAGCCGACCTCTGGCTTGGGCAGCTAAAAGGCGAAACACAAGGCTTTTATTAATTCTAGAGTTCCGTGCCTGATATTGTAACAAAACATTTTAGACCTCCCATGCCGAAGAAATTTTAATCGCAATGAAACTTACTGCTCCAACGACATTTGTCATTTCTTATAAACAAAAACTATTTAGCGGATCAGCTTCTACACGTTCAACGTTACTAACGCGAAATTCTGTTCGACAGTCAACAGCCACTGATGACATAGGAAAATTTTTAAACATGCATAACCTAATAATTACAAACAAATTTATTCTTATACACCGGGTGCGCAGTTATCGGGCGGGTTTCGCGTCAAAAAACCCTTGATCGGGCGCCCGATAACTGCGCAGGGCGTAGGCGATAATAGCATGAGCGGCGAATTGTGCAACACCAAGTTGTCATTAGCCAATAAAAGACCCGCCCGATAACAGCACGAACGGAGAATTGCACAATACCAAATTGTTATTATAAACCGGCCTGGAAATTTTAAGATTCGATAATATTACTCATTGTTTTATTGAATAACGAAACCTTATAAATACGCTTGAATATCATATCTTAGAGAGAAAAATGAAACATTTTTCGTACCACTATTCATTGGAACCATTTTTAGATTTTAGAAGAATTAGAAGTTCAACCCATATTTCAAAATGCATAAACCAGCAGGTGGCTGGATAAAACCACATTTAAAAAAACGGCCAGATAAACCAACAATTGAGTAAAGTAGACGGAATAACTACTCAGGGTGCCCGATAACTGCGTAGGGCGTAGGCGGAAAAGTGAAAAGTTTTTTGGGGAAAAACCCCGCCCGATAACAGTACGAGCGGGCAAATCCGCCCGATAACTGCGCACCCGGTGTATACATTTATAGGGGTTAATTATATTATATTATTTAAAATAATTATACACTACCTATCTGATTAACAAAATTAGATGAAAAAAGGTGTCAATTTACTTTAAACTTGTTAACTTAATAGCGTAATGTGTAGGCGGAAGTGCAGGAAAACATGATAAGACTGTTAAATTAATTGAATTTAGACCGTTTTTTGGAAAAGACAAAAATAACTTACTAGAAGATAATCTTCTGATTTCTTAACTTACTTAGGTAGGTGGTGTATGTTGAATGTCATTATTACATGTATACTTACGGCCTAACAGCAACACAAAACGTTTTAAGTCAGAAAATCAGCCGTGTTCAAGAGTTAACTGGCCAAATGTTAGTAACAGTTAGTTATGAATATTATATACAATAACAAACATTTTTCAAGAACATATGTTTAAAACTTCTCACAGGGGATCATGCACAATAAACGCACATAAAATGTTATTTTCTCATGTACAACCTTTATACTGTCAAAAAGGACTCGCATTTAATGCGAATAAAAACATTTTGAAAACAATAAGAATTCGGGAAGAGCTAAAAATTGTGCCTCATGTCAATTTTTTTTTAGTATAGATCAATTCTTGTTTTAAAAAAGGAAAGGAAACGGGCCAATCAGAGTGAAGCTTACAACCTACATGGCAAGGGTAAAACCCAGCATACGTGTTATCGTGATAACTCCGAAATGTCGAAAATAAATTGAACATTATTTTTCACTTTTGCAAATACGTTTTTTGTACTTTTGCAAGCAATGAATTAATGATAATAATTGTTCGTTCCTCTGTCGGTTTAGCTGATATCAAAAAACGTTTTTTTCTGTGTAATTTCCATCAGATAAAGTGCACAATTTTATTGGAGAAAATCTGAAAATTGACAGTATGAACATTTTCTACAAGGAAATATCTTGAGTAAAGTTGAAATGCCGATGGTAGCACACTTCCTTATTCCCATTGCTCGGCTTTTGGTGATGAGTTGGTTGATTTTTTTGTTCAATTTTACGTTCTAGAATAAATTTTCGTGTTTTGTCGCAAAATTCTAGATATCGAGTAATACTGTGGGCAATAAATGATACTCCTAACAAATACTGCCCCCATGAAATGTATTTGGGTATCTTGAGGTAAACATCGACTCCAAGGTTTTCAAGGTCCCCGGAAATTATTCCCCGTGTCAAAAGAATGGGGTCAGCATAATTGATGAGTGTTTCCACTTGCGGACAGATTTCTGCAAAATACTTTTTAAATTCTGGCGTTGCAGCCGGTGGCATGGCTACAGTTGTACAGCGTAACTCCACATTAACTTCATTAGACTCGGAAGTTGGATTCATCTATATTATTAATATATTGTTAATAATAACCATTTTCAGTGTTATATTTTAAAAATGATAGACAAACTTAAATACGGTGAATTAAAATTTGGAACTTTTCTATAATAAATTTAAGATATCAGCTCGTTAAACTGCGTAAAAAAATATTTTATTGGTAAATCTGCCATCGTATATTCCGGCTTTATATGACATACAGACCTTTTTCCCACTAGGGACGCTTTTGTTATAAATANCTTTGATGAAAAATTTGACCAAATTAATTTGCGCTCACTTTGTGTTTCGAAAAAAAACAAGATTAATTGAAAATTCCGCACCATTTATGTTACCGCGCAGCTGTGCGCAACCGTTTATTGAAATTTCAGAATTCTTTGATTTTTTTTTCGTTTTTTTTTTCTTTTTTTTTCTGTTTGATTCCCCGCGAAAACCCCCCAAAACTGTAAATCGCCACGTTTTGACGAATAATCCCCCTTTTTTTCTTTGCTTACCCGTTAAAAATGGAAACCCAAAATGTGGCGATTTCAAGAACTACCATCAGCTCGTTAAACTGCGTAAAAAATATTTTATTGGTAAATCTGCCATCGTATATTCCGGCTTTATATGACATACAGACCTTTTTCCCACTAGGGACGCTTTTGTTATAAATAATAAATGTGCCGAATGCAACATCAGTTTTTTTTTTACATTTCTACGCAGTCCTTTATGTGAGTCGGGTCTGTATGATACAAGTACAAGACAGACCACTCACCATAAAATCAAATATATTCAGGGCAGCCAAAGCAGCGCCCATAGAATGTCCGGTAATATCAATCGATTTCACCGATTTCTTCTTTAACCATTGGCTACATTTTTTTCTTAACTCATCGCGAACGGCATTAAAAGCGTCCAGAAAACCATTATGTACTAAACCAGGAACCTCGTTGTAAAGCCAGCTTACTAAGAGTTACCGTTTTAGAATTGAATAAAAAAGCTTTGCAAAGGCGCAATAAGATAAAGTAGTCAAATAGGTAATTTCACAAACAAAAAAAATGTAAAAAAAATAACAATTTTTTTAATGTTCATACAAAAGAGGACACAAACTTGGGAGTCAAAACTAAAATAATAGTTTTGTCACCCAAACCTTCCCATATTTAGTTTGTAAAAAATATACACCGCCTGTCTACTGAAGTTAACGCCCCTAAACTTAACAAAATGCCCGGAACTTAACAAAATTCCCGGAACTTAATAGTCATCTCGCGTCAACTTTTCCGCCCACGCACTGTCTACTAAACTTAACAATATTCCCGGAACTTAACAATACTCAATCAAATTACCAATTTTCGTCAGGATTTTTCGGACGTTTGATCCAAAAGTTTTATAATCTCGTTTTTTTTCTCAATTGACAAATGTCATTTTGTGTCATTTTTTTCTTTTATGATGAAATTCATCATTATGATGATATCATTCATATCCAAAATAGTGTAAATTTTCGGAAATTATAACTAAATCTAGAAAAAAAGCCTATTTGCCCGGAACTTAACAGTTTTATCTGTTTTGAAAAAAACGAAATTCCAAATGTTTTTCGGCATTTCCGCCTACGCACTGTCTGCTAAACTTAAAAAAATTCCCGGAACTTACCAAAACTCCTGGAACTAAACACCTTTTCTCCCCGACGTTTTGTTAAGTTACGTAGACAGGTGGTGTAATTTAACTTGGCAACTCTGAACTTTTCTGAAACATATTGAGATCCGTATAAATGTCTTCAATTGATTCAGTACCTCGCCAACTAATGACAATTTGATCTTCATCGCAAAACACGTAAACTTGAACATCAAATTCAGAATCCTTTATCATTGTCCATTCTAACTCTTATACAATGATCACAAATAAAGTGCTGTGTTCAAACGGATGTCATAAATAGAGTCGTGGAAACGAGAATGTATTACGTAACAATTTTTGACAAGTGAAAGTATCAAATAC
>SCLG01000071.1:457264-473064 GCA_004367875.1 Oikopleura albicans
TTGGCCAACGCTTGCGTTGGGCGTTGGGAAAAATCCGAGCGTTGGGGAAATTTGGAGCGTTGGCCAACTTTTCCAACACTGCTCATAAGTGTCTATTGTTATTACAATTTTAAGGATGACCCAAACCAACAGTTCAAAAAAAAGTATAAATGGTTGGTCTGTAATATTTTTGTTTAACAATGGATCAAAGGCGTCCTTAAAATTGACGATTTTAACAAATTGTTGATATTATATCAAGCACATAAATCATATGCTGCATATTGAACAAACAGTGCCAAATGTCAGCTCTTTACAACGGGTCAGTTTTTTACTAAAACCGGAACTTGTTAACAAATAATATAGTAGTTACAGAGATAACACTCGTACACGATGAAAGCGGGATAAAAAATCGTATCGTATGGCCCGCGCCGTTGATTCGAGACAAAGTCCTCTAGCCAATGGAGAGAAAGCTGAAATGACACTGAGCCAATCAGCGCGCGCCGTCCGATACGATTTTTTATTCCAGGTTCATCGTGTCCGAGTGTCATAAGGAATCAATTAAGGTCCGATAAGTTATCGGCGATAATTACTCTACAATTTGTTTAAAAGTTCGGGTTGCGAAAAGCGACCTCAATCTCTTCACGTTCAATGAATTTTCTTATACAAGCACTCAAGACTCCCATCCTCCTTTTCTTTGTCTCAATGTTTGACACCGTTAAAAACATTCCAAGTTCATAATAAATTTAAGGTAAAGGCATCTCTATTCACCGGTTTATTTGAAATATAGGACAAGAAAAGTACGATACTCTATTAATAATTCTAGCGCTAGTACTACTTACTGGCATAACTAAAAAACCGGCGACTTTTTGGCATTACCATTTTGAGGTACAGTTCCGCCTATAGATCGAAAAATAATAATCATAAATTTTTGGGACTCAAGAAGTTAATAACCGTGACAAATAATCTGAAACAGTTCATATCATTTGCATACCTCAATACTCTCAACAAAAATTTATAAACTCATTTCAACTCCTCCGACAATAAAACAAATATGCACCGCGTCTATTTGAAATTTTAAAATATTAGTTAACCCATGCCGGCATAGGCGATCCATTTGGATCTTTTCTCCTCTTTCAGACGTTATAAAAATAGACTTCCCCAATCGATTTTTATTGAAAAATTTCATTCCGTTCGTCTAGGCTATTATCTAGGCCAGTTTGTACAAAGGTTTCTATAACGGATTCTTCTGATAAAAGCAACACGGCAATTAACTAATAAAAAAAGTGTATCGCACTACATACGGTATGTCACATACGGTATGTGATTGGCCTACACATTTTGAGGTTTCTCGTTATTGGTCTCGTTATTGGCCATTTTTTGTATTACAGTCCCGACCTTCAAATTGTGCAATTTGCGTTTCTTGAAAACGTGCACAATTTGGCAGTCGCGCATCATGGTACACATGATAGGTCAATTTTTGTTTCTGTTAAACTCGGTCGTCAGATAACTTTTTTTCTTTTTATATTCGGATTCAACTCGAAAAACCATTTCATATGAGTCTAAACTTGATTTAGCTAAACTTACGGTGAAGCAAACTAGCATTTTCGGTCGATGCACAATTTACGAGTCTGTATTTTTATTTGGCTTTTTTTTACAATTTAGCGCTTGAAAAAATATGTAATTTTAAGTTTGTAAATTTGTTGACCGTATTTTTTCTCAAAAAACTTTCGCTATTTTTGAACAATTTTTTTGAATTTTTCAATGCACAATTACAACAATGGTGACCAACTATACACATCACGAATGATCGACTTTAAATTTCAAAATGGCAGCAACTGACTGAAACAATTTCACCATCACTTGCCTATAATTTATGAAATTTTGAATCGGAAATGTTTCAAATAACTTTACTGGCCTGTCAGGACTTTCCAGTTAATTGTTACTGACTGGCAATAACCCCTGCATGAAATGCGGTTGCTTTTGTCGCGACTTGCTTTGCCGCGATTTGCGTTGGTGAACCTATTTTGTCTGCGAAACATGGCTTTTCTAGTAAACGAACTTTCGCGTGCAAAATTTCCATAGAATGGTCAAGATGCGACCTTTCAAGCGGTTTTAGATACCGTATAACTAACCTTGGGGTACTTCGAGTTGGGCTACTGCGATACGGTTGTGAAAATTGACTGTATGGATCGCCGGCAGCCGCGGATTGTTTCGGCGGCTCCGATCTTTCCCGTGATATCATGGGCTGTTTGATCATTGTCTCCATGCTCTGGCGTGGATTCAGCGCCTTATCAAAATCACGTCTCGATACCTGACGCACAGAAACGTCCGACTTTGAGCGTTGCGGCGGATCGACTTGTACGCCTTTAAAGAGCGCCGCAAACTTGTTCATATTTGCTAAGAAACAAAATTTAAACAAAATAAAGACACATTTTTGGACAATTCGCTAATAAAAAAAATCTGTACTGATCTAATAAGATGAAAATGGACGAGGTAGAAGCTCAACAGTATTAATATGTATGATCTAACCTACGTNTGTCTCCATGCTCTGGCGTGGATTCAGCGCCTTATCAAAATCACGTCTCGATACCTGACGCACAGAAACGTCCGACTTTGAGCGTTGCGGCGGATCGACTTGTACGCCTTTAAAGAGCGCCGCAAACTTGTTCATATTTGCTAAGAAACAAAATTTAAACAAAATAAAGACACATTTTTGGACGATTCGCTAATAAAAAAATCTGTACTGATCTAATAAGATGAAAATGGACGAGGTAGAAACTCAACAGTATTAACATGTATGATCTAACCTACGCGTTTTGATTCCCACCAATCATATCCAACATCCTTCACAGGCTTTTTAACCAAAAACTAAAGATTCCTCGATATTGAGAATATCGTACTTATTTCATCTTATTACAACATTCAAATTAAATTTTGCATTAATTATGGCACATGTGGTGGCTGACCCAATCTTTGTGCACAAATTGAAATTCGGTTGATTGTTTTCAGTAAAAATTTAATAGAGATCTAGACTTATTTGAACGACTTGTCTTGTGAATACCAATTTTATTTAGTAATAAACGATTATAAATAAGTCCTTCTCATGACCCATATAATATGGGCCATATTATATGAGCCATATAGGCATGTGATTATCACACGCATGTAATACAACAGATTAATTTGTAAAAAAGGGAAAGTTCGTGTTATCTTTCGACCCCTTTAAATTTGTTTTCAATTGATCTCGTAAAATTTCTTCTGAGCTTGGTGTGTTATCTGCTACGGACTGTGATTACAAAATTTTTGAAATAACTTCAAAATATTCAAATAAACCAAAATTTAAAATAGTCCTAAATATATCGCAGTCCAATTTCTTCTGACTGTAAAAACAAGTCATCGTACTTTAAGGTTCTCACTGAAGCAGCTTCTCTGAGCATTTCTAAAACCTTGCTTTCTAACGAACCAGCTTGAATTAATATCGCCAGAGCACTCGTAGATATTATGACGCGAATTAAGTTCATTTTATACAATTGTTGAATACCAAAAATATATATTCAAATAGTAATTACTATTTGGTCTGAATTGCAGATTTCTTGTAAGCTTTGTATAAGTAAGAGATATTTTATGTATAAAATATATCGTTACTTTAGGACAAAAACGTACGTTAGACAAAATTGGGTTTACTACTGAAGGCTGTTGAGAAATTAAGACCAAACACTTATGGACCATAAGTTATGGTTCAAACACTAATTTTTAAAAGACCATAAGATCTTATAACAATCTAAACATATTAACATTTTTTTCTCAAAAAGACATGATTATAAAAGCGATAAGGCCTGATATAATACCATTAGTAAGGTGACCATTATTAACGTGTACGGTACACCGCGGTGCACCGTGTACCTGAATGGTTTATTAATGTTCGCATTATAAATTATAACCACCCCTATACCTATATATATTATATAGGCTATATATCTTTTTTTATTAAGAATCTGCCCTTAAAACAATTCGGTATAATCTTAATTGTCGATGTGGCAATATAAGTGTTTTGCTCCAAATAGAGGCTTTTTATATACCGCCGTATTGTGAATATTGCATTTACCTTTGCATTTATCATTGAACATGACTAACAAAGGTTTAAACTAACAATAGAAAAACCATGTGCGAAACTAGAACAATAACGAAACGTTGAAAACCCCGTGGATATGCAAGTTGAAGTTCATATTGGTCACGTGAAAGGAGCAAGTTTAACCGGAGGTTTTTGATATCTCTTTTTTTTCAAGTGAAAAGCTTTAAAGCTAAAGTTCAAATTTTTCAAACATTTTTTGAGATCTTTTATCTTACAAAGCTCGATTTTCGCCATGATATTAAAACTCGATAATGTCAAAGTTGTGTTTAGAAGAATCATAAGTTTAAAAGCTCGATTTTTCGGAACTTCAATTTTCGGCACTATGAATATTCTTCAGTATACGGCATAACAAATATATTTGCGATGGTAGCTTACCGATTTCAACGCGAGCATCGGCCCCATCATCAGAGCGTGGCGAATCGCCATTAAACTTAGACTCCATTGTGTCCGGCCGACTCTGATCAAATGTTTTCCGCATCCCACTTGAATGCGGCGTTTCAGGCCGTCGTAATTGAATCTGTGCAAAATCCAGCTGTAAAATTTTACCGCAGGCTCGTTCATCATTGTACATGGCGATATAGTAATCGGCAAATGCTTTGGCCGAATGAATTTTTCCGACATTTGCCAAAACGGTGTCTAGTAAAAAGAAATAAAATCAATATTTCTAACTAGAAAATTTAAAGGAAACTCTCTTGATTTTTAGTTTGATGCGTTTAAACAGCCAACTGATTACTACAGCTGTTGATGCGAGAAAGTCACACTTCTACTCTTGAGTAGACAAAAAAAACCGTGTTTTTTTACTATAATATGAAATTATCATAAAAAATGAAATTTGGCGAGTTTTTTGCTTCCCATACTTACATTTTATGTATTATAAAAAAAAGACGAAAAATACGTTTTCCTCAAAATGACTTACCGTATATTCCTGGAGGATCCCAGCCAGCAACTAAAAGAGTCGAATCGGTGGCAGCCAAAAGGGCTGGTTTTTCGGGATGAAATTCCAAACTATTAACGATGGACGTTGACAAAACACAATTAGATTCTTCATTTAGAGACTCAAGATCGATAAAATGAACATTTGAATTATTTGCCACATTTGAAGTAGCCGCCAATAGCATTTCTGTATGGTGAAAACGAACATTTGAACAGTTTTGAAGGTTATAAGTTTTCAGTGGACTCGACTCATTGTTAACATCCCATAGCTGAATAAAAATGTTATATGTTGCCCATACGATTCGGCATTAGCTTTTTTAATAAATCATGTAATATAATGTTTTAGTCTTACCATGGTCTCAAGCAAAAACTCATAAAACCTTAAGCTCGAAACTAAAGTTCAAAAAATGACCATAAGACCTTATAACGAGCTCATTTAATTTTTCGTTATTGAAATCATGACAATTTACGGTTTTGTTTCGTATTTTCAACTGGAAAAGAAAAGAAAAATATAAATATTTGTGAACAAAATACCAAAAAAAAGTAAGGTCCTAAAGTTTTTGCGGTAAAGTCCAACTTTTACTTGCATTTTTTCGGATTAGATTAATTTTGTATACGAGTGTACTTATTCATGTGTGAGAAAAAATGTAAACAATTTGTAAGCAGATCGACCGTAGCGTCCTTACAAGCGTATTACATTTATTTAGTATTAACCAATTTGTTAATAGAGAAACTCGGTAAAGTGGGCTTTAAATTTTAAAGTTTAAAATGACCAAAATTGTTTCCAAATCTTACTTTTAAGCCGTCTTCGTCACCGATTGCGATAAGTCTGCCATCTGGTGAAAATGACATATAATTAATAGCTGGACCGCCTTTGCGGCCAAACGTGCGGAAGAAGCCTTTGCGCCTAATGTCCCACAGTTTTCCGCGGCCTTCTCGTGAGCCAGTAGCACAAATACACGCATCCGTATTTGGGAAAAAGTCAATGGTCGAAATGGCTAACCGATGGCCATCTAGGCTACGCATCAATCGCGCTTCTCGCAAATCCCAGACTTTTAAACTACCATCATTATCCCCAGACGCGAGAAGCGTATTGTCAACGTTAAACTGTTTACGTGGTCGAAATTATTATTTAGAATTTTTCAGCAAAATTGGAGTAAAAAATCCATCATCTTACGCAAAGCCGCAAGAATTAAATGCATAACGTGAGTATTTAATTTTGACTGAATCCAAAGTACCGGGGTGGCTATAAGGTATTCGGTAAAAACAGACCATAAAATATTAAATACCTTAAAAGACATAACTTCCCCAAAAATCTGTAGTTTTTCATAGGGTTTGCCCAAAAAATCTTACAAGACAGGATTTTATACATATTTTTTTCAAATAGATATTATTTTGTACCAAGAACAGTTAGACTATAATTTTGACTTGGCCTTATTACCATTTGAAAAAATGGACTATTGGAAAAGAAAAATTCAAAAATACATAATTGTATAGAAAATATCACCCAAAAAAGTCAAAAAAATATCACAAGTTATTATAACATGCTGATAGAAATTTAAATTAAAACCATTTTCTTAAGTGCTGTTATGGCGGTTAAGTGGGGTGGCATTTTCATAATAGGCTCGCCCCCATCTGTATCCCAAAGGGCGACGACTCTTCCCTGACCACCTGTAGCGCAAACCCGGCCATCCGCCGTAAAACAGCCGGCCTCCATTTTGTCAGCGCCATGAAAAATGCACACGTCCCGAAATTTAGCCATTCTTAAACCAAAAAAATAAATAAATTTTGATCAATAAAAATTGAAGAATATTCTCTAGAAGGAATGGGCAGAGGAAGAAAGTAACTTGAAAATGTCACGAAAAAACTGAAATATCTGGTTATTGCTGTTGACTAACTTATCTTACAGGGGGTCTGATTATAAGGTCAAGCCCAAAAAAAAATAATAGTACAAAAATAATAATTGAAGCTTTCCACGGTATAATCGTATGTATAAGGTTTGTCACTATGTAGAAAGAAAGCAATTTCAAGAATGCATCCAGATTTGACGGAGAATAAAACTAGTCGTGATTGGTTGGTATACAATTACTACACAGTACTAAGTCTTATAAGATATCTTGACATGGGTTATAATCATCAAAATGTCGAAAACTGCAGCTGAAAGTTAACTCTATACCGCAGAGTCGGAACGTTTAAGTAATGTGCCTGAGTTGTGCAAAGGCAGACAAATAGGATTTTGTTTATATCGTCCGGAGTCTTGGAGAATGCCGCTTGGGGCACACCGCCAAGGGTCATGTGTTTTCCATTGCCATTCGGACAATTTTAATTTCAACTCCTTTAATAATTCGACATATGAAGGATCAGATGCCAAATTTACCTTTTCCACATGTGCTTCGAATGGTTCTGGAGACCCTTAGAAATAATTTTAGAATCATATAAAATGAACTTAAAATTTATTGTCCATAAATAAAAACGTTTTTGGTATGTCAAAAAATCTGTTGAATACAATATGTGGAGAATCTCCACTGGAGATTTAGAACAAATATTCTTGAATAAATGTTTTTTCATACAAAAACCTTTTTGAATATAAAGCTCAGCGAGGTTAAAAGATACAAAAAAGACATGTCTTTTTGTATACAAAATTCAAAACGTAATTACCGTTATTACAGGATTTCAGTTTTGCTACATGGGGGTTGGTTATAAGGCCACAATAAGACGTTAATGATGGGAAGTTCAAGAATACATGATTTTATAGAAAAAAAGAGTAAAAAGACATGGTTTCTACATAAAAAATGTCTTCATCGAAAAAAAAAACGTAAAAAACATGATTTAAAAGATTTTTTCCCAAAAAACATGCTACTCAAAAAAACTTACTTGACCTTATAAGTTTTAACGGCACAAATGGCTGTCCTTATACCCAACCCCTATAATAATCCAAGAATAAGAAATAAAAATTCTGGCTACAAGGGTTATACACGGATTATATGCTCAAAGAAACACCACAAAAATTATTTTTCGATGAAAAACCAATTCGGACAGGTCGTTCTAACGAAGATTAAAAAAAGCCAAGAAAAGATGATTTATGTTGATGATTTATTTCGTACGGAACAACTTATATACCTGTTATATTGTACAGCTCAAATTGAGGTCGAAAGTAGTATCCGTTCAATGAAGACCACCAATCAGAATCATCAATTAAGAGGTTTTGAAACTCATCCGATAAATAAAAGTCTTGATCAATTGGGAATGGCAGCTGATAATTAATATTATGAATAAGTTCCATTCCATCCGAATATATAGCACGCATTACATAGTTCATTGTAACTAGCAAAATAATATTATCAAAAAACAGCTACGCTATAATTACCTTCGTGTAGTGATTGAGAGGCAAAAATATCACGCGATTGATTCTTTTTGAAAGTCAGTTTCGAATGCGTTTTTGATAGGTCTTTGTGGTTAAAGTCGCCCAGTAAACTTTTCCCGAAGTATTGCACCTTTCGACCAAATAATTTATAGCTCGGAAGAGGGACATTGAACCACTCTAAAATTGTAGGGAAAATGTCCAATATACTTTTTGGGTCTGAATTCCGATGGCTCGTATTACGGTGTTCCGGGTGGGAAATAAGAAGCGGAGTTCGAGTTCCAAATTGATATAAATTCGTTCTTCCGTGTAAAAATGGCGGTCCATTGTCTGATGCGAAAATAACCAAACTATCCTTCAAAACCGACTTCTCTTCATGAACAGTTGAAAATCATTAAAAAAACGTAAAAAGACATGATTTTAAAGATTTTGACTGACTTGACCTTAGTGCCTGAAATAATTGACTTGACCTTATAACGGCACTTTCAAAAAAAAACTTGCACTTGCAAAAAACTTGCACTTGCAAAAAAATTGACTTGACCTTATAACGGCACAAATGACTGACCTTATAACCAACCCCCCTGTAAATAAAAAATAATTAGCTTGATAATATTTGGTAAAAAAAGGCTTGAGGAATTTCGTATGAATCTCAACTAGGTAAACATATTCATGGATTTTTTTTTGTCTTAAACCACATAGTGGATATCAATGTTACCACGGGTTAAACAATTATTGTCCAATAAAACAAAATATGATTAAAGGGGTCAACTGTGTCTTGGACCAGATTAAGAATTAGTGAAATGCCGTCGTCCATACGGGAAATTGTCGTATACCGGGCAGCGATTTCTTTCGCTGTTTGAATATTTGAAGGTTGGCTTGACCACTTTGGCGGCAATTTGAGTGGATCCACATATTGCGGTGTCCAATCGGGAATGATTCCAAATTCCCCGTGGTAATCTTTATTTCCAAATTTTTCACAGAAATTGCCGTACTGTGGATGTGTGTGACCGCAACGGTGCGGATCGTGAAATGCTGACATAGAATGTTTTTTCGAAAGTGCAGAAAAAAGTAACGAGCTTAAAACAATTTTCATAATCAAAAATAAAAATCACACATTTTGGGGCCACGGTGATTATACCGCGAAAGAAATGGGTGGTACTGGACCAATCACACTGTGAACAACTGTCAAATAAGAAACGTATTTTAAAGTTGGAATATGCGTTGTATAGATAATGTTTTTTTTCCATTTAAATGTAATAAATAATAAGTAAGAAAAGTTTTTTTTCTATAATTCGCAATAGGACTACTTTTCCAAGTCACAAACCGACCATATCCAACACAATTGAGATTTATGCTCTATGTACTCTTGAGGGAGAAACCGACAATTTAACTTTTCCCGGTTATTTTCTCATTTTCGGAAGCGCCACTTTACATTTATTTTTTGTTGAAATAAGCACAGAACATATAAACACATTTTATCTGTTCAAAAGTGTTTTTATTGGTTACTTTTTCACTCGTCAAAAACATTTCAAATCGCAAAAACAAGCCTATATAAAGCATGAAATTTGTTTCACTCGGTTTATGCTCAAAGAACTCCTCGACACATAATCGCATCCTGGTTATATTCCGTCCAATTTGCGTGATTGGAATTCCACTTTCTTCACTTTGTTCAAAATCAAACAGAAAGGTTGATTGTAATCCAATATTTTTCTTGCCACACAGACCGGTGAAAATATTCTGGCTGGACAAAATGTTTGGGAGTGTTTGAACGGTCGGGAAGGCGTTAAAATGGTGATATCCATTATGTAAACCATACATTCCGTTTTGATGGGACGGCAGCCCGCTCAAAATCGATGCACGCGATGGGGAGCATGATGAAACACTACCGAAGCCGTTTGTATAGGTTATTCCGTTATTTGATATCCAATTTAGCCCTAAAAATTGCTATAACAACATATTTTCAAACAAGGTGAAGCCAAATCCAATGAAAAAATCGCCCGTCTACTGAGTAATATCACATTACCTAGCGGGACCTAATTTATAGACTATTTTCCTTCATCCAAAAAAGCTTTAAAAGACATGATTTTAAAAGCATGCTTCTCAAAAATTAACTTAGTCTTAGTGAAAAAAAGAACTGACTTGACCTTATAAGGGTCCAAATGGCTGACCTTATAACCAACCCCCTGTAAAAAAGACATGAGTGCAAAAATGTAGGTATGGCCTTACAGCTACCAAAATTTACGATCTTTAAACCACCCCTGATAATTATTAACAATTTTCACCTTTTGTTTTTATGCTTAAATCTCCGTAAGCATTTGCCTCAAATCCGGCGTCATCACCAAGAAAGAAGATAACCCCTTTGGCGCTTACTGTAGTTAAAATTACGGCCACAATCGCCTGCACCATAATTTTACATGTTTCTACAATAATAATAGAAATAAGTGAACTTTCCGTTTAATGAGGTCACAGTGAGAAACTGTCCCGATTCAATCAAATAAAGTACACTGAAAAGGGGGAACAATGAAGAAATAATAAGACTGAAGAAAGATAATATGAAAAATAAAAACTCATAAAAGTCGTTTTCAAATAAAGCTCGGCGAAAATTAGTCAAAATACATTTATGTAATACATTAATATGTCCAGAATCTGAACTTCAAGTCAGCGTAGCAATAATTAGCGTTCTCCATGAAAACTCGACAAGACTTCTTATTTTTTTTATAGATGAGCCTTTACTTTTGTCCTTCTATAAATTTTTGTCCTCTAGAAAAACAAATTTAGAAAAAAAGTGCCTAGTTTTCATGAGGAACGCCCAGTAGTAATTTTGAGGCATTTGGTTACGGAAATTACGGAAAAATCGTAGAATACAGTTATCGCAAAACAAAATTTTCCCGAAAAATTGTGCGAAACCCGCAATGGAAGGAAAACTTTTTTTTTTGCTAGAACTTTATTCTATGAAAAATCTGAGAAAGACCGCGGTGCCCTAGATTAGGCCTAGTCTTATTTGAAAGCGACCACAGATGCAGTATACTGATGTGTGACATAGGCACCGACTTAATTGGTACAAAGTACAATCAAGATCAACACGCCTATAACAGATGAACAATAGGTTTAACTAAAAGGAATACAAGCAAATTTTTCCATCGCAAAATTAATCCCATTTTAGGTGTTAATTTTTCAGCGATGGATATGTAATGATTGGCGGATATGATATAAAATGATAAAAAAAAAAGGATCAGCCACAAATCGTTGGCATTGTTTTGGAAAAAACTGACAATAGCGTTTCGATTTAACATTTCAAATGTTACATTTGTTAATATTTTTAAATATTGAATTAAGGTTGAAGATGTATTGTTTAATTTTGAAGTATACCATAATGGAAAGTAGGCTAATTTCCAATACTAAAATTGGGAGAACGTAAAAACTGGAGTAAAAATTATTTGTTATCACATGTAATTTGCAACAAAATTAACGTTAAGTCAGTGATATAAAAATTAGAGCCAAAAAATGGATTTTATTTTTTCACAAACCATTTAGAAATTTTTAACACTGCGTGGTTTCGGGCTAACATTCAAAACTGTGTGTTTATATGTCTTACTATAACTTTAATTGGTTAGTCCAAAAAATCATTTCCTGTCAGGATAACCGGTGCCTTTTTTACTCTTGGTTTCAATAAAATTCAAATTAATTCAAAAAAGATATCAAGCTGTCTTTTTATGTGCCTCAAATACTTTCTCAATAGTGTTTTTTGGGAAGAGTGTGGTTATAATAAGTTCAATTATAATCCAAACGAAACGTCTGTTTAATTGTGGATGTTGAATCATTGCCCAAAACCGGTAAATGCCAAGCCGCGTCGTCTCATTACCCAACATATGCCGGAGGTTTTCGGGGAAAGCGGTCAACATTCGTATCCGACACAGGAGTCCGGTTATTACTGTGTCATGGTGGCTTCGTTTTCGACGAGATGCCGCCGGCTTGCCCTTAAATTTGTTGTTTTAAGAAACGAAGACCATATTACCTCAGAACAAATTCACGTTAGTGAATTAAAAAAAAAAGCTCTTTTTAAAAAGACATGATTTTAACGATTTTTTCCAAAATGATTTTGGCAAAATCATGCATCTCAAAATAATCTGACTTGACCTTAGTGCCAAAAAAACTGACTTGACCTTATAACAGTCCAAATGCCTGACCTTATAACCAACCCCCTTTATATATAATGTTTCCTCAAAAAGACATAACCAAAAAAAAATGAAAGACAACTACAAAAGTACTACAAAAGTTTATGGTATTTTTTTTAATAATATTTTTTCAATATTATCATATTATTAATATATTAATAAACATTTATTTTTAACTAGTTAGATTGAAACTGTCAGCTTGAGGGTGTAAATATTTCTTGCGTACCTCGGGGAACAGCGAGTCTTTAATTTTATCAATATACATTGCAACTTCCGCATCGGCGGTAAATTCGCCAATATACTCTTTCATCCGTAAATTGACTTTTCCAGAAAAAAATGTATTTTGTAAAATTGTCGTACATAGTTGTAGAAACTGTCGGCGAAACCATTTGCCCCGGGCGTAAAGATTAAATATTTCATCGAGCGCATTTCGAAAAGAAAGAAGCCATTTTTCCTCTACGTCTTCTTTGGTGCCGGAACTCGGCGAGGGTGTCCCTGATGGGACGATTTTTTGTTTTACTTGTTCTGCTTGATTTTTCAACGAGGCCAAGAACTGTCCCGGTGCATCCACCATCACTTGGGCCGCATTTCTGGAAGCTGCTTTGAAAGGGGTTACAAGACTATCGACTCTTTTCTGTTAGTCGTTTATGAATATTAAAACACATTTACAAATATTTAAAAATGTACCTAAATTTTACTATTTTTTTTTCTTTTGAGCTATAAAACTTTGAAATAAAAGCATTTGATTTTACGCCCTAAATATTTTATTTTCCCGCTCGTGATCTGATGTATCAGTTTCCCTTAAAAATATGAGATATCCGTCTACGCTCTGTGCTTTTAATGGAAAATTACAAGTAATTTTTGAAGATATTCCTGGAAATTAGGAAAAACTAAAAGAAATCCAGAATCATGGATGCGGTAAAATTCCCAATAAACGTATGAAAAATTCCGAGATATACCCGTTGAAACCCTAATGTTCAATCGCCTACGCAATTCGTTTAATGTTTCATTTTTTAAAATTTTTAACTATTAAAAACGAGTCCCTGAATTGCTTTCTTTTTATTTGTATAAACCTCTTCCGAAAGAAACTCCTCCAAAAGTGGAAAAATGAATCTCATTCCGTGCGCAAGTTTCGAGAACGTTGAAAGGTATTCATTTAGCAGCGCCGCACGTGTTGACAAAAATTCATTCTTCAAATCCCGAAAAAGAGTTCGACTTGGAAGTGTGAGGGAAGAAACGCGATAATCCCCGTCGCCCAGTAGCTCCCGGATGCGCAGGTCAAGGTCGTGAAAGTCCGAATATCTCCGGTACGTACAATACGTTCGTGAGTCTTCTGATTTTGTTGGGTGAATAGATTTTAAATTGAAATGTTTAAAATTTCTTTTTAGAACTAATTGTGCGAACTTTTTTTGCACCACTTACGCAGTTATCTTGTTAATATTACATTAATAATTACTTAGTAAAACATTTGTATTTTCAAAAAATGGCAAAATAACTGATAAGGCCCAAAAATTCAAATAAGTTTTTTGAAATAACCATCTAAAAAAGTAGTATACTAAAAAATTAAACATATATAATTTATAGTACTATATAGCACCAAAAAATCAAAAAGACATGATTGTATACCAAAAAATGAAAAAGATATTTAAAGATTTTTTTTCCAAAAAGAAATGATTTTTACCATTAAATACCAAATGGTATATCTAATTAGACCTTAGTCTCAAAAAACGCCATAAGACCTTGCTGCTAAAAAGACTGTACGACCTTAAAACGAACAAAATATCAAACCTTATAACTAACCCCGCTGCAAAAAAAATATACCAAACTTTAAAGCCATAAACTTAAAAATTAAAACTTAAAATTTACCCAAAGAAAATTGTAGATATACAATTTGTAAAAAAACATTACCCAATCCTGCTCCATTCATTCGGGTGACAGTTATTTGGTACAGCGCATATTGCGAGCCAAACTCATTAGCGACATTAGTGTCCGTTATTTGGGCCGAAAGCTGGACCACATCATCAAGCGCGACGGCGTCAATTTTATGTTCAATTTCTATCAGGTCCAATCGACCCAACATATCAACATAAAACTTGGAGTTTCGGAAGCCGGGATACAGAAGAGAGTCCGTATTCAGCTGCTCAAAACAGCGCGACTGGAGGGCGTCAAAGAGCTTTAAATTTAACTCGTCTTCGACAGACAGCTCATGTTTCAATTGACTCACTAATGCTTCGTCTAGCTCTGATAGCATGGCTCAAAAAAGGAATTTCACGGCAGAGTCTGAATTGGTCTAAACCTGAGATTATGCCTTAAGATTATTATGGTAAAGCACTTTTTTGGGCAAAAAGGTCTTCCCAGAAAACCTGTTAAAACACAATTTTCCTGGATTTTTCTACAGGGGTCTGGTTATAAGGTCAGACTAAAAAAACTGACTTAATTTACTTCCTTAATGTACTTCCAAAAACTGACTTGACCATTAAGGTTATAAATAACCTTTAAAAACGATAATAATTATAATACACAGGGTGCAACATTATGTTTCACAAAAAAAAAATATAAAAATAGTGAACATAATGGCCCGATCGGGAAAAAGTGAAACATAACGGCATAGAGGTTAAGCTTGCTTAACACATAAAGATTTGTAGAAGGGGAAAATATTTTCTCAAAAAAGTGACACATAACAGCACGGGCGTGAAAAAAGTGAAACATAACGGCGCACCCTGTGTAACTTTATTAACTATAATATAAAACTAGAGCTCACAAAAAAACTGAGCTAACTTCAGGCCGTACTATATCATATTTTGCGCCATATTCTAATCGTGAGGGAGCCGATGGCGAGAGATATTCTTCATAAATATTACAAGCGATTGCGCGAAGTGTTTGTTGAAAAGTGGTTGAGGTATTTCGACCGCGTAAAAATTCGGATATTCTGGAGGTGGTGTTGGATTGATTTCGGTTGATGGCGCCTTCGCTGGTCAACTTCTCCGCCGAGTTGCGAAAGTTTTCGACTTGAAGCCAAAAGAACAAGTACTTCTCTTGACTAACATTATTTAGGTACTGTTTGAACGCATCCAGAGCCGTACGATTTCGAAGAACGATTTGAATGTTTAACTCGTACAAATTGTCGGGCTTCATTGAGTCATTTGAGGAAGATATTGATTCGCCTTTATTTGGCATACTCAATTGTGGTACACTTTTAATCAGTAAATTACGTGTTTAA
>SCLG01000071.1:500516-519219 GCA_004367875.1 Oikopleura albicans
AAAAAAAATCCCATACAGGTATTTATGAGATCCGGGCGTTACAAAATGCTTTAGCAATTAATTGAAGTTCAATTATTGAACCATCTAGAAACGACGCGAAGGAAATTCATGTGGTAAAACGTTCCTACTTGGACCAGTCAAATTCGAGTTTTCACTAGAAAAACTATACAGTCCTTAACCATTTATCGGACGTTTTCGGCTCTCGAAAATATCGTCCGATAAATGAGCATCGTCACAAAAGAGTTCATTTTTTTATTAGAATGACCCCATTTTGGCCCAAAAAGCGTCCGATAAATGGTTAAGCACTTTAGGCGATGAACTGTCTGATGAAATAATTTTAGCTTGCCATTTTACTGAATATGTAATTTACTACAATCCCTACTCCCAATATGGACGTACTCAATAAGGACGATTTCTTCCAATACGGACGCTTTTTGTGAAAAAATGTCCTCAAAACAGTCGAAAAATGGACACGTTATGACAATTCACCCCAATACGGACGCTATTTTCGAGAATGAAAATCCTGCGTATTGGAAGTAAGGACTGTACCTCACAGTATACAGTGCATACTATACGGCACACTATACGGTACACTATTCGGCCTCTGGGTAATTTATAAAAAAACAGTAAGATACAAATTATTTTCTCAGATAGTACGTACATACAGTCCTTAGTAAGGACTCTTTACTTCCAATACGGACGCTATTTTCGAGAATCAAAATCGTCCGTATTGGAAGTAATGACTGTGTATAATTGTTGTCTAAGAAATACTCATAGTTATGTTTTAAATATCAATTTCATGTTTGACAGTCAAGAATGTAATTATAGTATTCTACAGACTATTTGTAATCAATTACTGGTTGAATGTAACTACAGAACGCAAAATCCAAAAATAAATTAATTAACAAAAGTAAAGTTCATTGTGACAGAAATAAAATAGTTCAACAGGAGTAACATTACCTGCAATGTACTAACTGCGGTAATTACTGTATATTATTTGCTAATAAATTTACCTAAGAGAAAAAAAAATAAGCCATGACCATCAAATTTTTTCGAAAAAAACTGTTTTGGCCAAAATGTTCGTCTCGAAAACTTAGCTTTTAATATTTTTGGAAAATCGAGGNCCTCGATTTTCCAAAAATATTAAAAGCTAACTTTTCGAGACGAACATTTAGCCAAAACAGTTTTTTTCGAAAAAATTTGATGGTCATGGCTTATTTTTTTTTCTCTAAATAAACTTCGCAAAATTTGTATAAAATACCCAACATATACTATATTTTACATGCATAGTAGCAGTAAGACTGACCTCATCTTCGCCTAAGATTCTTACAGGGGTCTGGTTATAAGGCCGAACCCAAAAAAAAAATGACTTCATCTCAAAGCATAAGACCTTAGTGCTGGGACAAAAAGTTCAAAAGGACATTATTTTCCCAAAAAAATATACTTTTGAGTTGGCTTTAGTCTCGAAAAATATCATAAGACCTGTGAAAAAACTGACTTGACCTAACGGCCAGACCTTCTCACCTTATAATCAGACCCCCTTGTGCACCCTCGACTAGATTTCAATCTGTGACACACGCGCTGCTTTGCCATTATCTCCCATGGGTCCCGGCTTGATTGCAACCCTTAGGGGTCCATTCGTGAAAATTTGCACGAAACGCCTTTGCGGCCATTTCAGACAGAATATTTGTCGGGAAACAGTTGTTTTTAGAGCAGTTTTACACGGAGATTCCGATAAACGCCATAAAAAGTTTTTCAGAAACCTCCATAAGTTACAGGAAGATTTATAGACTAGCCCTGTAAAAAGGTCATCTTTTAAAATCGATATTTGGTGCGTTAAGTGCACGAACTTGAAAAAATCCTGAAACACGTGTCAACTGATTTTTCAAGAGCTTTCTTTTGGAGCTTTTTTTGGATATACCCCTTATGGGGGGTGCCCCATATAGGTACCTAAATTTTTTAAAATGCTCAGATTTAGCTGTAATTTGGTTTACAGNCATTTATCGGACGATGCTCATTTATCGGACGCTATTTTCGAGAACCGAAAACGTCCGATAAATGGTGAAGGACTGTACCATATTTTACATGCAGAGTAGCAGTAAGACTGACCTCATCTTCGCCTAAGATTCTTACAGGGGTCTGGTTATAAGGTCGGACCCAAACAAAATGACTTGATCTCAAAGCATAAGACCTTAGTGCTGGGACAAAAAGTTCAAAAGGACATTATTTTCCCAAACCTTATAATCAGACCCCCTTGTGCACCCTCGACTAGATTTCAATCTGTGACACACGCGCTGATTTGCCATTATGAGCCCTCTCGCTCGCCAAATAGCGGATGGGTCATTGGGTTAAAAAAAAAAGTTTCTTCAAAAAAAAACGATCTGTAGGCGTCACTGTACCACATTTGGAAGCAATAAAAGAAATCATAATAAGAGTGTGTCGAAATTCAGGTAAACATGCTGGCTAATAATATAAGTACCACAAATAGTATATACAGTCCTTACTCTCAATACGGATGATTTTTTCCAATACGGACGCTTTTTGTGAAAAAATGTCCGCAAAACAGTCTAAAAATGGACACTTTATGATAATTCAACCCGGTACGGTCCGTACCGTACGGACGCTATTTTCGAGAATAAAAGACGTTTGTATTCGAAGTAAGGACTGTACTCATCATAATTCAAATTGGCGCCCGTCCCTGTATAATTACGACGATCAGATATTCCTTTCGACGAAAATTGTCACTTATTTATGATCTAGAAGAAGTATATGAGCAATTTGTAAGCGCGAACATGTCCAACCATGTAAAGGAGGATACAGGACAAAAAATGACCCATAGATTTAAACATAGTGTGTTCAAAGTTTGAACTTCAAACTTGGCGAAAACCGCAAATTAAGGTCATTATGAGGTATAGTGATGATATACATGTATATGTGGACATAATGTGTGTGCCCGAAGTACCACATAATTTGTAGGAGTGTTTCTCTATTTCCGGCCCTCTACTTGGTGACCCCTGGGTTAATATAATTCGCATGTCCTAATAAATCGTTAAAAATATATGATACTTCGAGCAGCGGCCTGTTACGTAACAGTGAATGTGATGGGTAGGAGCGATGGTGAATCAAAATTAATATTATTTTTGCGTTGGATATTGCCATTGCTGGCCTGGTCATCGTCGGGAATGATTTTGCGAATATTTAGTTTTGTCGCCTCATCGCCCGGCATTTCATGTTTTTGCCTCAAGTGTTTGAGCACGGTTTTGCGCATTGAAAACACCTGCAAGCAGATTGGGCACTCATGTCGTATTTTCATGTGGACAGCTTCAATATGTACACGGCGATCGCGCGGGTCACGGAAATTTTTATTGCAAAATTCACATTCATTGGTCAAATTAGCAAAGGTAAAATCCTGCACAGTGTTAACCACTTCGACCTGCTCATCCTTAACCGCTATCGCGTCGCCAATAGTCATATTACTCTCGAGCTCCTCCGCTTCAGGCCGAATCACACGAATCGCCATATTGACCGAGATCTCACGTGGAATATCGTGCTTTTGCCGCAAGTGATCGAGAACAGTTTTACGCACCGAAAAGTGTTTATAACATTCTGGGCACTCGTGGCGCAATTTGAGGTGAACGGCTTCAATATGAATCTTTTTGTCGCCCGCATGTCGAAACGATTTTTCACAGAAATCGCATTTGAACCATTTAGCCTGGGGTGATGAATTCAGAGACTCCTCATAATTTGATTCATCATTTTCGAAAATATCTACTTCCTGCTTCACATTTTCATTGCTTGGAGCTAAATTGGCCTCATTTTCAATCTTCAAATTGGCAGGGCATGATAGGCTTTCGATATGGTGGCGTTTGTCATCCATATTATTAAATACTTGGTCACACAAATCACACTCATATGAATTTGCATTCTCCGAGTCGGAGTGGTTAAAAACAAGAACCTTGGAAACGTCGTCCTTGATACAATCGGTGCTGCTATTCCCGTCTGTCTCTTCGGGCCGCACTTCACGAATTGTCATCGACAGTGACATTTCTTTCGTGACACCATGCTTTTGCCGGATGTGGTCGAGTACCGTACGACGCATTGAAAACAATTTCTTACACTCTGGACACTCGTGGCGTATTTTGAGGTGGACGGCGTGTACGTGCAGCTTTTTATCCGCATAGAACCGAAATGTTTTTTGGCAATACTCACAGGTGCTTTTGGGTGAGTTGCGAGAGGAGTCGTCATTTGGCATACAGTTGTCATTGTCGAGCTCATCGACAAAAACATCGCTGATGGGAGTTAACTCGTCGACATCACCAGGATGGACTTTGCGTATATCCATTCGGAGCGAGGCATCCCGCGGGACATTGTGTTTTTGTCTGAGGTGCTCCCAAACCGTACGCTTCAACGAAAACAACTTGTGACAATAAGGACATTCGTGGCGAATTTTCAAATGTACCGACTCTACATGAAGCCGCTTATCACGCGGGTCGCCAAAATCTTTCTGACAGAATTCGCATGTTCGCGAGTTCATCACAAAATCGCTAGTGAAGCGGTCGTAGCCCTTTGGCGTGCTTTCAATCAAGTCCGAAAGCGACAGTTGAATATTTTCGCCCTTTTCCATTTCGTCGAGTTTGTTCGCTTCAAACTCAAGCTGCTCTTCGGCCACGGCCCGCGGTGTCCAACCAATAGACACAAGGTGCTGTGGTGCGCGCGGTGGTGTTGCGGGTGTATAGGGATCGGCATCGGGATAAATTTTGCGCACGTTCATTCGTACCGCATCAGCCGGTGAGACTTCGTGCGTCTCCCGCAAATGACTCAAAACGGTTCGCCGCATTGANTGAAGCCGCTTATCACGCGGGTCGCCAAAATCTTTCTGACAGAATTCGCATGTTCGCGAGTTTGTCACAAAATCGCTAGTGAACCGGTCGTAGCCCTTTGGCGTGCTTTCAATCAAGTCCGAAAGCGACAGTTGAATATTTTCGCCCTTTTCCATTTCGTCGAGTTTGTTCGCTTCAAACTCAAGCTGCTCTTCGGCCACGGCCCGTGGTGTCCAGCCAATAGACACAAGGTGTTGTGGTGCGCGGGGTGGTGTTGCGGGTGTATAGGGATCAGCAGCGGGATAAATTTTGCGCACGTTCATTCGTACCGCATCAGCCGGTGACACTTCGTGCGTCTCCCGCAAATGACTCAAAACGGTTCGCCGCATTGAAAACTGTCGCAGGCAAATTGGGCACTCGTGGCGAATGTGCCGGTGGACGGCGTCGATATGGATGCGTTTGTCCGCGTAGAATCGAAACTTTTTATGACAAAAGTCACATGTATTGCCCTCGCTGTACTCGAAGCCATTTTCGGCGCAAATTTTCGCATTCGGATTTTGATTGTCGGATAAATCGGGCTGCTCTTGTAAAACCGTTTCGCCCTCTTCGGTATCTTCTTCGTTCACCGAAATTTCCATTATGTTCTCGTCGGCCGACAGATCTTCAAAGGAGTTTAAAGTAATCCCCTCGGATCGATCATCCCGAACACTACGAATCACCGTCCGTAAAGAATCCTCCTGTGACACCTCATGCTTTTGCCGCAAGTGGGCCAAGACGGTCCGACGTAACGAAAACTGCTGCAAACATTTTGGACACTCGTGTTTAATTTTCAGATGGACAGACTCAACATGAACTCGCTTATCACGCGAGTCCCGAAAACTTTTATGGCAAAATTCGCATTCATTTAAATTGGGCTTGAAAAGGGGTAAACGTTCGCCCACAATTTCTTCCAGCTCATTAGCGCCAATGTCGGCGATGTCCAAGTCGGTACAAGACTCATCGCCATCTTCGCCAAATTCAATTTCATAAAAAATCGTTAACTCGTCGGATTCGGTCGGCGTTAATCGTTTCACATTCTTCTTTTCGCCACTCGGCCCCCCGTGCAATAAATTAACATGCTTCCATAAGTTACGACGTGTCGATAGGAGTTGGTCACATTCCGGACACTGATGGCGGATTTTTTTGTGAACAGAGTCGACGTGGATGCGTTTATCACTAGTATCGCGAAAAATCTTCCCACAGAACTCACAGACCTTACCAGAATAATTCAAAAGCAATTTGCTCTTCGATGAAAGTACAATTGCCGATTCGGTAAGTGGAGCTGTTTCAACCGTCTTGGTCTCAGTTTCAACTTCCGGTCCTCCAACTTCCGGTATAATTTTCCGAATCTCCATTTTAATCGAGACATCCTGTGGGACATTGTGTTTTTGGCGCAAGTGCGACAGAACGGTTCGACGCAAAGAAAACTGCTGAAAACATTGCGGACACTCGTGTTTAATCTTCAGATGAACGGACTCGATATGCACCCGTTTATCCCGCGTGTCGCGAAAACCCTTTTGACAAAATTGACAGGTGCTGTGAAATTTATCACCGGAAAAAATTTCGGGGTCTAATCGCGCGCGTTTTGCCTCTTGAGCACCCTCGTCTGAGCTATAGGAAAATGTTACCAAATTGGTCTCGTCAGCTGAAAGTGAGTCATTCAGAAGAGGTTCATTTTTTATCATATCGGTCTCAGTTGGGTCTTTTTTTGGATCAAAAATCAAAAGTTATGAAATTTAAAATTCAATGGCTCGGTAGACATATAGACTATATGTATACAGTATACAGTACTATTAGTATACAGTATTTACAATACATAGGGTACGCCGTTCACNGCTCTTCGATGAAAGTACAATTGCCGATTCGGTAAGTGGAGCTGTTTCAACCGTCTTGGTCTCAGTTTCAACTTCCGGTCCTCCAACTTCCGGTATAATTTTCCGAATCTCCATTTTAATCGAGACATCCTGTGGGACATTGTGTTTTTGGCGCAAGTGCGAGAGGACGGTTCGACGCAAAGAAAACTGCTGAAAACATTGCGGACACTCGTGTTTAATCTTCAGATGAACGGACTCGATATGCACTCGTTTATCCCGCGTGTCGCGAAAACCCTTTTGACAAAATTGACAGGTGCTGTGAAATTTATCACCGGAAAAAAATTCGTGGTCTAATCGCGCCCGTTTTGCGTCTTGAGCGCCCTCGTCTGAGCTATAGCAAAATGTTACCAAATTGGTCTCGTCAGCTGAAAGTGATTCATTCAGAAGAGGTTCACTTTTTATCATATCGGTCTCAGTTGGGTCTTTTTTTGGATCAAAAATCAAAAGTTATGAAATTTAAAATTCAATAACTCGGTAGACATATAGTATACAGTATATTATGGAAAAACCGGCATATTAACTCTACTTAGCCGGCCACTGTTTATTGAAAATTAACTTGAAGATAATAATGAATTTTAATTGAATATAAAAAAATCTACCCAGAAATTTGATTTGCTGCTTATTTAAAAAAAAGTTAATTTAACTTATCAAAGACAATTTTTACAAAGAAAAACTTTAAAATCACCGAAAACAATTTTCTAATAAAATCGCCGATAAAGGCGCGCACCATGGGAAGATGGCACCTCTTTTATGCTTAACTGACTGTTATCCAATTTGTAATTTTTAATTACAGCCCATACTCCCATTAAAGATAGCGTCCTAAAATCGTTGAAATTTTAAGAACCCGTTAGAAAATTGTCGGCTTTAGCCTGCAGTAGTTTTTTAGATAATTATAAACTATGAATCATATTTTCTGAAACCAATTGAAACATACTTATTGGGTTGGTGGTTTTCTAACAATATTGATGTAAAAACGTGGCCCACACCAGCCCACAGGAGTTAAGAAGCTTTTTTTTAATATCCATAAAGTTATGTTAATCGCTTGATGATCCGTGCCTAATAAATTGCCCGAGTCGTCAGTTTCATTTAAGTCTGTAAGTTGAATCTCCCTGATCTTCAGCACTTGAAGTTTATTTTTTTCGACTTTTTCGTAGACGCCCGAGCTTGAATGATACAGTCCACCGGGACCAAATTGATTGCGTTCCACATTATGATTGCGTACGAGGTGGCGCTGTACCCCTCGCATATTTTGATAAAATTTCCCACAGAGCGGACATTTGACGACGACAGGCGCATGCACTTCGGCAATGTGGCGATTACGATTTCCATCGGTTGAAAATGTCATGGCACACTTGGCTAGGATTGAAAAACTGGAAGACTTGAAAAATTAAAAATCATTTACGGAATCCAAAATTATACAGTTTGTTACTCTAAATTTTTAAAGTGCAACAAAGCCTTGCACATGAGTAGTCATATTTTGTTTTTCGTAGAAAACGATTATCGACGAAAACGGGAAATTCGATACATTAGACTGTAGTGCCCAGAAATAATCTGACTCCCTAATTGGTGTCATTTTATAAAATTTATAATTTCCTTACAATTTCGTTTATTATTAATTCTTTGTGTAAATTTTAACAAAAACTTTAATCCGAATTCAAGTAAAGGGGCCACCAACTCAGTATCCGCCAATAGGGGCGGTTTAAAAATGGCATTACGGATATTTTGAAACACGGAATCCGTCGTTACTCGGCCGCCCGACTGTACCGATATCGGCTCTAAAAAGTCCATTTTCAATTTCAGTTCGACAACCCTACACTCGTCACACTTGAATCGTTCTTCGGGCTTCTCGGCGGACTCGTTCATAATGGCGAGCCGAAACTGTTCGGGGTCATCGGCGATCTCGGGCACAATTTCCGGAATTTTCATTTTTACGGAAAACTCCTGTGACACATCATGCTTGCGGCGTAGGTGGTCAAGGACTGTCCGACGCATTGTGAAGAGCTGCAAACAAATGGGACACTCATGACGTATTTTCAAATGTACCGAATCAATATGGACACGCTTGTCTCGCGAATCCCGAAACGGTTTCCCGCAATACTCACACGCATTACGAATTCCCTCGGACATTTTCGACACATCAATTGTGATTTCGGCTTCGTCAAATGGGTCAATTTCGGCCGTCGAAATTGTTTCGATTTCTTCTTTTCCGGGACCATTTTGAGTCTTGACCTCTGCAAAAGGAACCGATTTTGATTTGTCCGTTTGCTCGTTAAGTAAATCGGATAGTCGGGATAATGCCATTGCCTCGGGATTCATTTTTGACAAGGACACCTTTTTAACGAGTTTGAAATCTATCATAAAACATTATTGCTCCGAAGTTGGGATAATGTCCGACTGCCATCGCCCAATGCACCCAAGATATATATTTTTTGTGTCGTTTTTGCCAAGCGAAACAAAAAAAAGAAGGCCGGGCGAAACCAAAAAAAAAAAATCTAAAAATATCTAAAAATATTTTAAATCGGAAAATAAGTTGTNCGAAATTGTTTCGATTTCGTCTTCTCCGGGACCATTTTGAGTCTTGACCTCTGCAAAAGGAACCGATTTTGATTTGTCCGTTTGCTCGTTAAGTAAATCGGATAGTCGGGATAATGCCATTGCCTCGGGATTCATTTTTGACAAGGACACCTTTTTAACGAGTTTGAAATCTATCATAAAATATTATTGCTCCGAAGTTGATGCTTTTAAGGACCGGATGCGTCCTTACCCGAAACGTCAAACCCGTGTGAGCAAACAAACAAAAAAAGATGACGGGCCCTTTATATACACCACTTAACCCGTTATGTTAACACCATCAAACCTCAAAAACTGTTAACATAATGGGGTAGGTCGTTTGGATAAATAATTGGAAATTGATGTTAATCAAATCCCAAAAAGTGTTAACACAATGGAATTTTTTAACATAACTGGTGTTAACATAACGGGTTAGATGGTGTATATATAATCCCTGACTTGTTATTTGGTACGACTTTCAGATTTTTGTTAACTATTATGCTATATGCACCTTCTAAATAATAAAGTTAAGATGTATTATTGGCAGAATTCAAAATAGCCTTTAACTAGACAGGGAGTGTATAGTGAATATTACCTTCAACATATTATCTCGACTGATTATGGCGGAAAATATAAAATATAATATACTTTTTTTATTATTTATTTGGAGAAATGATGCCCACTGCATCATCCTTCGCTTTCCGATTTCCAATCCGGAACACGGCCGTTGGGCAAGTCACTTAACCAAAAAATGTTCATTCGACTTTTTTACAAAAATATGCTTTGGGGGATTATCAATTTATTTTTTAACACGCGTGTTGTCGTCCTACTTTTGGGCATTACNTGATGCTTTTAAGGACCGGATCCGTCCTTACCCGAAACGTCAAACCTGTGTGAGCAAACAAACAAAAAAAAGATGACGGGCTCTTTAACCACCTAAGCCGTTATATTAACACCATCAAACCTCAAAAACTGCAAAAACATAATGGAATTGTGATAACATAATGGGGTAGGTCGTTTGGATAAATAATTGGAAATTGATGTTAATCAAATCCCAAAAAGTGTTAACACAATGGAATTTTTAAACATAACTGGTGTTAAAATCACGGGTTAGATGGTGTATATATAATCCCTGACTTGTTATTCGGTACGACTTTCAGATTTTTGCTAACTATTATGCTATATGCACCTTCTAAATAATAAAGTTAAGATGTATGATTGTCAGAATTCAAAATAGCCTTTAACTAGACAGGGAGTGTATAGTGAATATTACCTTCAACATAATGTCTCGACTGATTATGGCGGAAAATATAAAATAAAATCTACTTTTTTATTATTTATTTGGAGAAATGATGCCCACTGCATCATCCTTCGCTTTCCGATTTCCAATCCGGAACACGGCCGTTGGGCAAGTCACTTAACCAAAAAATGTTCATTCGACTTTTTTACAAAAATATGCTTTGGGGGATTATCAATTTATTTTTTAACACGCGTGTTGTCGTCCTACTTTTGGGCATTACACTGTACTAAAAATGATAAGAAAAATTCTACATAAAAATACTTTATGGAGCTAAACTTTAAACCAATAAATATTACGCTATAAAATATAAGAGGTACACCCACGACGCCATTATATTTCCAAACCAAGTAAAAAAAGTGGAAGATAACGGCGCAGTGCTTTGCATATGTAATACATACACTGCGCCGTTATCTTCCACTTTTTTTTACCTGGTTACATAATATGTATGCCGAATAAATAAAATTCACGAGGGACAAACACACAAAAAAAGAAACATAACAGTTCATTTTTCCGTCGACTTACAATTTGATCTAAGTCGGTGCCGTTGACAAATCTGGCGAAATCAACCCCTTTTTTCCACGAAAAGATTGCCTCTTTGTATAAAGTGACCAATTATTAGATTTCTGCAGGATAACTACGCAAGTGGGGCATTTCATTCAGACTCAGAATTTCAGAGAATTTATTCCCGTTAGTAATGGAATTTATTCCCATTAGTAATGACCCATTATTTTTTTGTAAAACTAATTAGTGTCTGTAAAAGCGTAATAAAAGTTGAAACAAATGCAAAAAACTAATCTCAACATGTTTCGTGAAAAGTCGTGCCCTGGAGAGCGTTCTTTTTGGCGAAAGCGGTGTCGCGAGAGAAGTGTTTCCAAACAATGATCAATTGGTCCAATTACAATGTAAAATAAACTGCACTAATAATTCACTAATTGCGTTTTCTGGTTAAATTTTTATCAAACTCTTCCCTTTAAACTTTACTTTTTCATGATTTTTCTTCCGCAATCGTTTTTTCTTCACTTTTTTTTTCGTTTTTTGGGCTATTTTACCACAGGGTCTCTTTTCGCCAAATCATCTCGTCAAAAAAGTAAATAAATAAAGGAAGGGACGTTTCTTTTGCTCATTTTTCAGCAAATGTTTTTTCCCATCGTGATCGAATTATATTCCTCTTTTCGGTTTCTCTTTTTTTCTCTTTTTTCGTTTGGATGAAATGACTACAGGGCCAGACGTGGTTCGATCCGGCGACGCTGATTGGTCGAGAGCACTTTTCTCATCTTGACAATGAGCGCGCTGAGAAGTAGAGTGCGCCCTTAATCGACACCTCATTGGCCGAAAATATAACCAAGAAACACGTGGATTTGTTTGCTTCCGTGTTTAAACNAAAAATATTTTGCATTTTATAATATCAAATTGATATTGAATTCAACCAATCAAAAAATAATAATAATGGAATTTCGTAGAATAGGAAGCCAACGTTTTTTATGCTGGTTAATTCCTCGTCTTCAAAAGGGATGGCTACTGAAAGTGACGCCGATGAGTTTTAAATTTAAATGTTTAACTAATTCCGATAGAGCTCGGTCTTAGGTACTAAGAGATGTTGATAAGGTTAAAGTCCTTGATAATTTTAATGGTAAATTTAGAGAAATATGAAAGAAATGTTATAAACACGCATAATTTGGATACGAGGAAAAATAATTGTGAAAGAGAAAAGCGACGAAATTCTTCCCCCGATGCGTATTATTTTCTAGATACAAAAGCTGCAAATTTTGAGAGTTTACACGCCATACTACAAACACTACGCGCATTTCATTTTTTGACCTTGAACCCCCCATGGGGCCCCTTATCTGCAGTATGGTTAAAAAAAAGAATTCTAGACAAGAAAAAAATTATTTTTGGCCCAAAATATACCTGGTATAAAATTTTCAGAGTTTTTGGAGCATTTTTTTAAAATTTCGATTTCCCAGACGGCTACCCTAGCTATACGCTATATTATATACACCTGGTGCGCCGTTATCTGACCGGAATTCTCGCTCGTTCCTCTATGGCCGGAATGTTAAGGAAAATTTTTCCAGCTACTCCGCCTACACACTGCGTTATCTGGCCGGAAATTTTCAAGAAAAAAAAAATATACTCTTTTTGTGTTTTTTTTATAAACTTTTACTTATAAAACTTTTATTTAAATTTTATTAAAATAATTTTGGCCCGAACGTTCACAATATTCGATATTGCGTAATGCCCGCTCGTGCTGTTATCTGGCCGGTCTCTCATTAAAAAATATCAATAGGGTATTGCTCAATTCCCCGCTCGTGCTCTTATCTGGCCGATCTCTCATTGGATAATAACAATAGGGTATTGCGAAATTTTCCGCTCGTGCTCCTATCTGGCCGTCTTTGGCCGATAGATTTCCAGACAGTCCGCCTACGCCCTGCGCCGTTATCTGGCCATTATTACGTAACAAAATGTTTTTTCGGCGAAAATGCTAGTGTATTTCAGCAACGCTTCACGGGCCTTTTCTGTCATAAAATGCTCACATGATTAAAAAACAGTGATTTAAATATGGCGATTTTTAATTGAACGAAGTTATAATGTACATGAATAATATTTATATTAGCTCAAAAACATTGTGATCCCGCAGATAATATATATTGAATCGTTCTTGATAATAAAAGCGCGATTCTTTCTTGGACAATATCTAAATTCAAATTCGATTTCGAACATTGTGATGGTCAGTTATGCCATAGTTGGTCAGTTCGTCTTCCATGAGCTCAATCATCACTTGAATCGTATTCATAACGGCCCCAAATTTTGCTACTGGCATCATCGACAAATCATGAGTAACTTTGGTCAATTTATGAATCGTACTGCTATAATAAAGGAGGACGTCTTGACTCGTATCCGTTACATGGTGGCGCTTCCGGCGAGTTACGACGGAAAAAAATCGGCGGGATAAATTTGCCCGATGCTGTCAGCAAACTGAACGATATTCCGGAGTTGATGTTGACCACAAAAATCGAGTTTGTGATGAACGCGAGCGGCTTCAGCGCCGATTATCATGAAATATAAACAAAACATTGTTTTTTGTTTGTTTTCGTTGTGAAAAAGTTGTTGTGATGATGCGCTTAAAAACATTCTCTTTTTAAAATAACACAACGGGCGAGGAAAACGCCTAATTTTTTTGGTGGCCAATTAAGGGTGAGTGCTCAAGGTGTCCAGTGGATTGCTGTCTGAGATCAATTTCCGAGAAAGGCGCAGAATTTCCCCGAAAAAATTAAACATGTGCTAATAATAACACTTCAACCTTTTAAGATCATTTTCATATACATGAACCGCACATGGACCCGATGGATAAAAGATGTTTGAAACTTCATAACTGAATTTCGTTAAATACAGAAGTTTGTGCTGTAAAATAAAATTATCATAGTTATGTCTTATCTGTGGCTAATCTGCACAAAAATCCCCATTATAATTTGAGAAATGGTGCCGTTTTTTTTCTAGCTAAAAATTGGTCACCGTGCCCACTTTGTATACGGGTACAAAAAATGGTGACTAGTCCAATAGAGTGACCCTTATTTAAGTGTTTTATGCAAGTACACCCCATGTGCACTTATTTGGACACTTCGCTAGCAAAAAATTGTTCAAATAAGTGCACAGTGTGTAGGCGTTTTTGCTGGAAAACTTGAAGATTTTTTGTCCAAATAAGTGCACGATCGGGGCGAAATCTAGAATCTCCAAAATTCCGGTGCTTAAAACCTCAACCTTTTTAGTCCAAATACACCACCTACCTGCTTAAAGTAACGCTGCTTAAAGTAACACTATTCGCTTAAAGTAACAGTTTTTTTGCGAATAGTGATAACTTTTTCAACCCACGCACTACCTGCTTAAAGTAACAGTTCCGCTTAAACTAACAGTTTCGCGTGAAGTAACATTTTTTTTCGGATTTCATTTTTACGCTTGAATATTTTTCATTCAGAACTATTTAGCGTATACTGTTTTTCATAAGAAAAATTATCAAAAAAAAAAAAGTTAAAAAAGGGGTAACCATCCAAGTTGAGCTTTTCCCAATTCCGAATTCCATTTTTCTCGGACAATCATTTCTCAAAATGGTTAGAAGGGCAANAACCCCTTCCCATAGATTAATAATAATTGATCACGTGATATTTCTTAATTGCGCAATTTTATGACCTCATTTCTGCTTAAAGTAACAAAAAACTAATTATTACGTAATATTTTTCAAATTGCGCAATTCAAAAGCCTGATTCCGCTTAAAGTAACAGAAAAAAGCCTGATTTTGCTTAAAGTAACACTATTTGAACTTATTTTCGATTTAACCTACGCCCTACCTGCTTAAAGTAACAATTTTCGCTTAAAGTAACAGTTTTTGTGCTCATTTTGGTGTTACTTTAAGCAGGTAGGTGGTGTATGTGCACGATCGGGCAAAGTCTAGAATTTTAGAAATTTCCGTGTTTAAAAACACTGATTTTTTTGTCCAAATAAGTACACGATCGGGAATTTTGTCCAAATAAGTGCTGTCCAAATAAGTGCACATGTGGTGTAGTGTATCTTTTTTTCGTTGACCCAAAACGCCGGACTCAAAATGAAAATCAAATTTCCTCAACTGGTCAGTTGAAAAAGTCAAGCTGAAAAAACTCAACTGTCGTATTTTTCAAACAAAAAAAAACTTTCCGCAACTGCCCAGTGGAAAAGGTCTAACTAAAAAAAAACTTTCTTCAACTTTCCTTGTCAGTTCGAAAGGACTGTTGAGGAAAGGTAACTGTTGCCGAACCTTGTTTAAAACAGACGTCCCAATTATGTTAAAAATTATGTTAAAATTATGTTAAAAATGAAATTAAATTATGAATTTTCAAATGTATTTTACCCACCGGGCCCATGTGCGGTTCATACAGATGCAAATGATCTTGAAAGGTTGAAGTGTTATCATTAGCACATGTTTCGGGGAAATTCTGTGCCCTTCTCGGAAATTGATCTCAGATGGCAGTCCACCGAAAACCTTGAGCACTCGTCCTTAATTGACCACCAAGAAATAAGCACGTTTTTTTATTATAAAAAATGTTTTTAAGGCCCATCATCACAAACAACTTTATCACAAAAAATAATGTTCTGTTTATATTTCATGATGTTCGCCGCTGAAGCTGCTCGCCTTCACCACAAACTCGATTTTTGTGGTCAACATCAACTCCGGAATATTGTCCGGCTTGCCGACAGCATCAATATTTATCCTGCCGATTTCACCACCGTAACCCGTCGGAGGCGCAACCATGTAAGTTATGATATTACAAACGTCTATCATCACAAATGCCGAAAAATGACAATGTCGAAAAATGACAATTGTCGAATATACGGTAAATTATATAGCAAATGCCCAAAATTATAGGCAATCGGCGGGGTCACTTTGGGGTACTTGTGAAACTATTAGCCAATAAGTTGAGTAATGAGAAACGGGCAGATGATCAAAGTCAATCGACTTCAAGAAAAACGAATACTTGGCATCATGACCTAAAATGTTCAAAATTTTAACGTTTGTCGCATTTTTCGTTTCATGGTGTGTCACCGCTTCAAATGAGAAAATTCAATTTGATCAACTTTTCTCACACAAGTTTGGTTTCGAGACAACATATCAAGACTCATCTGTGAAAAGCGTACAATTTCAAAAGGAAACAACAGGAGCCGAGGCGAAATTTCGATATTTTTTTCGAATTTTTTGTACAAGTCATGCTCGTTTTCTACGGTTAATTAAGGTTGCTGCTGGTTAATGATTTGTCGATTTTTGAACAAAATGTTTTTCAAAGAAATGTTTACTAAAATATTACCAAACCTCGTTTTTTTTACGAACCTGATTTCAAGTTAAATATTAATATTACCAGATAATCAACTTGGATACTAGTTTACACAACTTGGAAGGAAAACACGCCCAATGCTGTATTTATAGCTATCGACATATCTAAAAGTGAGTTTTGGCTTTATGATGAATTATCGGGAAATTTCAAACGTGCCAAATTTGATGGGCAACTTGCAATTTCTAAGATGGGTTTTTGAAGCTGTAATCGGTTACATGAAACTTTACTTTATTTTTAAACAATACACATTATTATTGCTCGCTGGTGGTATCAGCATACCGTATATCAGCAGCTGCATACGGTACCATTAGATTCCGTGCTCCTTCTTTTCACGGGGTTATACCGTTCAATTATTTCCCTTCATGTTTTGGTTGGTTACATCAAGTAAAATTGTTTCAGCCTAAAAATAATTAATATCAAATATAAACAAGAAGTTGGTTATTGTTTTTTTTACTGTTTTTCGTGCTTGAAACTGTTCTGAGTGACAACTTTTTATTTTTGTTAGCACAATAATTCACAAAAAAACCGACAGTTACACGAGCGTCTTTTCGATAGCCTTTGGACTCAATAGTGAAGAGCTCACAGTTTTAAAAACCTCTACAGGCAACGTGTCGAGCTGTTTCAGATGTCGATGTTATTAGTTTGGCATGTTTCGAATTCGATCCGAATGGCGATCACATATTTGGTGTTATGTTCTTCGAGTTGGTTGACCAAGAAATTCGACAAAAATGTGACACAATTATAGAGCAGGGTTGGAATTCTGGATCAACTCGGCGATTTTCGGATCGTCCAATCAAACGCGCGAAGGCAGCGCGGTCTTTGCAACAAAAATGGTTCTTCCAGAATGGATAAAAGTCCTCAAGATGGATAAAAGTCCTATGGATAAAAGGTCCCCTACAAAACTTTTCTTGGAAAGATGTTTTCCTGGAAAAAAACAATTCTTGAATTTTACCTGAAAAAACATTTAGGGAATTTTCTCTATGAAAATTTTTCTTAGAAAGACCGCGCTGCCTGCGCGAATTATTCCCAACGGGACCGAACAAAAAATCGCCTCCAATGCGTTCGGGCAAAAAAATGTCTCAAAAGCTTTCAACCCTTATTAAAGTGCCATCACAAGTCTCGCCACTAAACGAAGTCGGCGATATGATTCATTCTGTGGCATATAATAAAGACTTTTCAGTTTTTATAACGACTAACAAGGGCGTTTTTCTGTTGAGCATAGGGTTAAAAATATTTCAATAGTGATGTCAGTTTTGACTGTTTTTGAGTATCCGCATATAATTTTTGTTAGAATAAATAATTGGTTACATTTTTATCGTTCGATTATAAAGTACTCTCGCGCAAAAACTTGTTACCCTTAGTTTGTTATTAACAACAACAACAAGTAAATACCAATAAAGTTGATAGAAAGAGTTTTTAGAAAATTGTCAGCAATAAATTTATTATAATACAGTCCTTACTTCCAATACGGACGTTTTTGATTCTCGAAAATATCGCCCGAAAAAATGTACCCAAAATTGTTTAAAAATGCGTCCGTATTGAGAATATTCATGGTCCAAATTCAAAAAAAGGGCAACGTCCGTATTGGGAAAAAACGCTTTTTTTGCCCAAAAAGCGTTCGTATTGGAAGCATCGTCCGTATTGAGTGGTCCGTATTGGAAGTAAGGACTGTAATAATTTATTAAGATTTATTATAAATTAACCCCGTGATAGTAAGAAACTAGAATCGACAAATTATTTTCTCCTCATCAATGAAAATGAACATATAAAAGATAACGCTTCAGTAAAAACAAGATTCATAAACGACACTGCAACCGAAGTTCTCTTGGTCACCTGGAATGCAAATTTATTTTTTTTGTATTTTTATGATACTCAAAATATATATCTTGGCTGAAATAAATTGTTGAATAAACATTTTTTATTTCAATTGGCCATTTTACGAGTTAGAATTTAGGAGGTTTTAAAACCTTTTTCAGAATTTGCATTCTTTTCAGCGAGTAAGGTCGGAATAAACTCAACGACTTATGTACAAGGCTTATCAACTAATGATCTAAAGGAGGGATGGAAAAGCGAGTAATTTACTGTATAAATATCCCTGAGACCGACGGTTTTCCAATAAACCGTTTTATATACGCTTTTGTATGCTCCCGGAATCCCTATTGGGATTTCGTGAACGATATTTCCATCCGTGCTCTATAGTGGCAATGGAATTGGTTTCCATGCGATGGTGAGTATGTCGACGAAATTATTATGGATTTTGATGTT
>SCLG01000071.1:519966-531474 GCA_004367875.1 Oikopleura albicans
TCTTGCGAAAAAACGTTTATCTTGCGACTTTTCAAGGACCAAGTTTGCAAGATAATTGCGCACCCTGTGTATTATATACGCTTTATATGCTCCCGGAATCCCTATTCGGATTTCGTGAATGATATTTCCATCCGTGCTCTATAGTGGCAATGGAATTGGTTTCCATGCGATGGTGAGTATGTCGACGAAATTATTATGGATTTTGATGTTGACCGACAGTCCGGAAAAGTACTCATTGCAAATCACGGTGGCCTTCAATTACGATATCCGGACGGGTTGTACTGGCGGCTAGACGGTATAAACGACAACGTGCCTTTTTATAATATTACCACCGTTTCGGCCGTGAGCTGGTTACCATCGGATAGCAAAACCACCCTTGATGATTTTGAACTAACGGGTGAGAAAACATCATTCTATGTTGGTAGTCGGAATGGATTAGGAGGATTTTTGAAACTGATGAATATACTTGTAAACCCTTTAGGTTTAAGCACATATTTTCGAATCGGTATACTTGGTACCTAAAAACTCACGTTTTCATGTTGATTCGGAATTTTAATACAAAAATTTATTGTTATTTACTTTTGTTGGATAGTACGACATGAAAATCAATAAAGAGAATTATTCAGCAAAAAAAAAATCAGCAAAATAAAATTATACAGTACAGAAACTTGATCATTTATTTTAAATCATTCCTAAAACGCTTAACCTTTGAACGATTTAGAGTTTCCTACAGATGTCCACATTGTGCATTATCCACGTTTGTTACTCTCTAAAGATACATCTGCTTTATTTTTCGTTATTTTTTTACTGTTAGTCAGACTGGAAAAATATAATAAGATTTCTCTATGGCAATTTTATCTGCCATCTGATTTAATAATAGGAAACCACACCAAAAACATGTATAAAACGCACATGTGAGCAAAAGTCAGCAATATGCGTGTAAGGGTTAACCCGTCGATCGTGTTTTAAACATACCTGTATTATTTTCGAAAAACGTTTTAGCTCTATTTGATAGTAGTTTGGGCGAATGGTTTGCTCTTCAAGGACCGCGTTGGACGTTAGGCAACAATATCATTGGTTTATTTTGCGTTAACTCCTATAGTCATTTTGCTCTGACGGATGAAGGATTAACTTATATTTACCGACAGAAACTAAGGTGGTGTTTTTGAAAGACCAGCCTTCAAATTTTCAATTATTTTTTTTAATTACATGGTTTTTAACCGGTAAATAAAATTTTTACAGTCGTATAGTTTGTTTAAAAATTGGTTCCACTCTAAACCCCTCAAGCCTAAATGACAAATCAAAACTGATTGAAGCCGTTTATGACAGCGGAAGACACGGCAGACGTGATTTGGGAACTGATCATGCACTGTTCGGTTTAGTTAGTCATATCGGTTTACAAGGAAATGGCAATTTAAATGGGTACAATCAGGAATGTTGGTTTATACATAATTTATCTCAATCAATTAACGGCTCAACTTGATCGAGTACATGTATGTTCTACTATACGGTAATTTTCTCCGGCTACGCTCTGTCGTCCAATGGTCGGAAATCCGAGATATACGGATTATTATATAACCGTATATTTTGTGAAAAAAGAGGGCGGACCCGTTGAATTAAAATTTTCCCAAAAAACTTTAAATAAAATCTAATGTAAATTTTATTGACCGATATAAAGGGTTTTGATGATAATGAAGGTCTTTGGACTTCCATGTTTGGCGCTGCTCAGTGTTTCCGTTTTGCGACAACTAAGAGTGCCACAGCTGCAAAAATTGCAACGCGCAATTTTCATGGCTTGAAATTACTGAACCAAGTGACAGGTATATCAGGCTTACTGCCGCGAACTGTATCGAAAACCAAGGGCGGAAATGATTGGATTAAATTTAATGAGTCTTCCACCATTCCCTGTAACGACTGTAGTGATTTATATTGGAAATCCGGAATTTCGCAGGATTCTATAATTGGACATATGTTTTTCTTGCCAATTTACGCTGAACTGGTTGCAGAAGGGATTGAAGACAAACGTTATGTGATTCAGTTAAGGGTTACATATGTCATTGTTAGCCGAATGTGTTATTATATGTAAACATCGCAAATAAAATCAATGTATTTAACGTAACGCTTTAATAAAGTTTCAGTTATACGCTTAAAGTATCAGTTCTTTTTTGCACCTTAGACTAAGGTTATTAGTCTCAATTTAAACATGTAGCTTGTTTAGATTAATGAAGATGTTATACAGTACTTACCTTTTTGTGGACGATTTTTTGGCCAAAATGGGGCCATTCTAATAGAAAATGATCCTTTCTTCTGACAATGATCCTTTCTTCTGACAATGCTCCTTTCTTGTGACAATACTCCTTTTTCGGACGCCATTTTGAAAAAGTATGGGCTTAGCAAAACAGTTATTTTCATAAAATTTGTGGTGTTACTTCAGGCAAGTAGGTGGTAATAAGGATTATGTTTATCAATATTAATAACCCTAGAAGTTTTTTCTAAACATTATTGACCGTATTGTTGAAAATGATTATCAGATGATTGATTACGATGGCAAACGAACAAAATGGGGTTTTTGGGATCCTGTAAATCTGAATACCAACTTGGATTATGGTGAAAATCGCGGGCTAAATTCGCTTCAAATTTTAACATTTTTGGCTGCTGCTGAGTCGCTTTCGTTAAAATATGAAATTCCAAAGAAACATGAATATATAGACGACCACTTTATGTATCTTTACCGAAACCATGAATATGACAGAAACATTTTAAACGTCAAAATGGACTGGCCTTGTCATAACAATTTCTCGGATGATGAACAGGCCTTACTTACCTATTTCTTGTTCTATTGGACCGTTTTGCGAGATTCAACAAAGACACTTTTGCCAGAAGAAATATTAGACACTTTTTACAAATCTATTTATAGACATTGGAAATTTACGAAACGCTCAGAATCATCAGGAAAACATTTATCAAATTCAAGGGTTAGCATCAATTTTTAAATTACGGTAACGAAAAAGTTTTGAAGATACCTTTCTAGAGTAGCGAAGATTTCAAAAGTGGTCAAATTTAGTTGACATTTGACTTCCAGATGTAGTTTTAGACATAGTTAATTGATTAAATAATATCTTGTTTTTTGACGTTCAAACACTATCGGAAAATTCTTGACTGTTCGCGATATAAATCTATAATTAATTTCTAAAATGCAATCAAAATGATGCAGTGTCCAAAAACTGTCGTAAGATACGTGTTCTAGACTGGTTCTAGTGTCAGAATTTAGCAAGCGTTCATTATGTGATTGTAAATGTTCGTATTAGTATTTGCATCAGTATTTTTAAGTTTTATGGACGGTCGACTTAATTCAGATGATTATAAAGCAACGTTGAGCATTATTGAAAATGATTTACGTACGTATAATACATAATTTGATATGTGTTTAGGTTGTCTACGGTTGAAAACGACAATAATCTCTAGGACTATCAATTTTAACCTTAGACTGCCCAATCGTCACGCTCGGCCAATTTTCAATATTTAGGTCGAATGCCCATCTCACAAATTAACTGGTCGTATTCGGCCATACCGGGTGTCGTTCGTTACGACCGTTTCATGGACCCTTATATGGATCGAGGCGGTCGAGAAGATAATAGAATGACGCGGCCCTTATTTAAAGACGAACAGTCCCTTCTCCAATGGAATGGTGATCCGTTCGAAGTGCAACGCGGCGGTGGTACTTATGAATTTCCCGGAACACTTTATTTGTTACCATATTGGATTGGGGCATATCATGACTTACTATAAAAAACTGTAGTTCGTCATAATCAGAAAATAAAATGATATAAATAAATAATTATTAATTGCATTTGTTAGTTATTCGGACATTCGAGACTTTTGCGACGGGTCAGAATTTTGTTTCTGAAAACCATCTTATCCGACGATTCCTCTGAATCAAAACATCTCAAATAAGAACAATAACAATGTGAAGATTTATTTTGTCCTTGTAATCTATTTGGGCTAGCATACGCATTTGCCTAGCATACGCATTTCTATCTTTATAAAGACCCTCACAAACTGAAATTGGGTATTTGTCGCAAATTTTTCAGTTAAACTTTTGGTGAGTCCAGAATCTTGCAAAATACAGGGTTTCCGACTTTCCAATATTAATTGATGACGATATCAAAACAGATAGTCGGTTTCTAAATGTTTCTGTTGGTTTTAGAAGTCTTCTGAGTTTAAAATACCGCACGATTTTACTTTTTTTGTTTTTGATCTTACTACCGTGAAATCGCTCGACACTAATGAGGAAATACTCTTGGCATACAAATAAGGCCAGAAAATCGGCCGTGTTGATGTATTGAGCTGAATGGCCGATAACAGATCCGTTGATGGCCGGACATTTTCGACATTACTCCAAATACAAAAAATGTCAAATGTTTTTTCGCCAAACAGTTGCCGCATGTTATTCAAACGGTGTTCAGTTCGGGCACTTTTAGCCGGAAATTTGTCGAGCAGATGCGAAAAAAATATATGGTAATCTGATTCTTGTCCTAAAATTTGTTGTCGTTGATTTAAGACAGGTTCTGCGGAAAGTGGTCCTTACTTACCTACCGGTAAAATAACCATATTCTTTAAATCATAATTTTTATGAAAAACTATGAAAACGAAAATATAATTTTAAAGTATATGTTGTTAATTAAAATTTTGATTAGATTTAAAATATGATTTTTTACCCACGAAACTCACCTGACGCGTCACGACGATACCCTTTCAGAAGAAGAGAACGGCTTGTGATAAAAAAACGGACAACGGATTTGAAATCAAAAAAAAATTACATTACAAAATTTACATACAAACAAAAATGTACGTTTTTATATGGGAGTAAAATATTTTTTTAGAAAATTGTTTTTACGTTTGGGTCCGTGAAGGAAGAGGGTTAGGTTGAAGATCACCCCAATAAGAGAAGAACAACAGGGTTTCAAAATAAAATACACAGGGTGCGCCGTTAACCGGCACCTAAAATTTTTTGAAAACCTGTCGGTTAACGGCAAATAGTTCGGTTAACGGAGACATGCGTAGGCGAAATCGCGGAAAAATGGCGACCTGCCGGTTAACGGAAAATAGGTCTGCCGGTTAACGAAAAATAAGAATTTCAAACTTTTTTTGGCTTTTTTCTCGACTAAACGTTATTTTCCCAACACTTGCGGACTTGTTATCATGCTTCGCAAGATAAACCCGTTCGGCTTTCCCGGAAAAACGTTTTCTTGGAAAAAACGGCGCTGCCGTTGAACTCATGGTTTATTTTTACATTTTGAAATATAATGTAAAGCATACGTTGTTGTCTTAAACGAGCAGTTACTGGTATATTCCAGTAACTTCAGGTAATGAAATTTCACGACTACAGTTAGTTGAATCTGGAGAAGACAATGAAACCGTTGTATGGTCGATCCCCATAAAGGTTTACATGGATTTTTACGTAATCTTGCGTTCAAACAACACACTTTCCCGTAATGCAATAACCTTGTGTTAACGCAACGTTTTTTGGGGTACAATAGTTGTGTTAATATAAGGAATGGTGTTAAGAACAACAATATTTAAAGCCTTTTTAACCGCTATGTCCATTTTAAGGGCACAAAATATAATCGAAAGTTAAAAAAAAACTGCCGGTTAACGGAAACTGTCGGTTAATGGATACATGCGTGGGCGTTTTTGCTGGAAAATTTTTGAGCAAAAAACTGTCGGTTAACGGCAAATAGCGTAGGCGCTGTCGGTTAACGGGGTGTCGGTTAACGGCGCACCCTGTGTAATAGTCAAAAAAATCCGTTCATTGTTTTGCGCGCTAGAGCAAATTGGGTAGCTAGCTACCCCTAGATGCGCATGACTGTTATAGTAAACTCGATGCGCATGACTGTTAAAGTAAGGCTTCCTTGGCTACCCGCAGCGTTTGCGAAATCAGCCCTTTCTCAGGAAATCGGCCCGTATTTTAGAAATCAATCTGTACATGGTGAACGTCCTTTGGATAATTTCACGTGGTTGTAGTAAATGACACACATTTTACAAATTGAACTCGTGGCTTATCTAGGTTTAGTGTGACAAATTAACCATTAATTTTCGGATGCTTTAGAAAAAAGTTTCTTTAGCAAAGTGAGAGAAAATAACTTTTTTTAATACATGTAAGAATTCATGTAATTCTTTACGTTAAACTAAAACCCGACTTATTTGTAATTTTGGCGCTAATTGAAGTCATTAACAAATTAATTAACTTTCCAACATGAACTTGTTCTATTAGAATAATAATACGATTTTAGATTATAAAATAATTATTCTAGGAAGCGTTTTTTAGAATATAAAAAGTGATAATTAACACAATATATGTTATAGTAGGTCGTATTCAAACCAATTCTAAAAACCTTGGCTTGATGAAAATTATGCCAACATAGGAAGGAGAAAAAAAATTATCTGTGCAGTATCTTTGACATACAGGGCTTGGTAGCGGACAAATGTGAGTAGATATTCTGAAAATATAGGCCGTCAAAAACGTGGACAAAATGTATCAATCCGGCGACATAACACTAGAAAGTTTGCGGTGGATCGGAGTTAATTTCATAATATGTTCACGGCTAAGGTATTATGTTCATATTACAACCGGCGGACAAGATATTTTTACTACCACTTCTTCAGAAACTATACGGTATAGTCTATACCTAAGTATGTTGACCTAGGTACCATGAGTTATTTTTATATCTGGCTACAGTGGTGGAAGCGAGAACGTAACACTTTCACTTATCGAAAACTGATACGTTTTCGCTATTTTGTTACGTTCTCGATTTCAGTTGTTTTTGGTCATTTTTGACGTGTTTTAGGTCAAGTGTAATTTTTTTCTAGGTTTTGTTTCCGAAAAAAACGAAGTTTCTCAGATTTATTTATAAAAAGAGATAGAATAGCACTGGTACCCGAAAAAATGACTCGCAAAGGGAGAAAAACTGTCGTTTTAAAGTTTAGTTATATGGCGACTGTTTCCCAAAAAGTGTTACGTTCTCGTTTGTTACGTTCTCGCTTCCACGACTGTAATGTTCTCGCGCGAGAACCGTAGGTTTAAAGAGCCAATCAGCGGCCGCCATTTAAAGCAGCGTCCAATAAGCGCGCCAATTTGAAGGTAAGTTTAACGGAGTAAGATTTCAGCCAGATATAAAAATAACTCATTGTATAATATAACGGGGGTTAAGGCGAAAACCACGCATTGTTTTCTAACAAAGTAGCTAAGTTTATTACCAAGTTTATTAAAACATGATGCCATTAATAACTTTTTCTCTCTAAATTTTCGGCAAAGGAAGAACATCAAGACAATTGTCGGCAAATACATGAGAAACTACTAACCGGTAATGCGGCCATAATGACACGACCCTAATCGAATTTTGAGTAGAAAATTACTCCGTCTCCATATTATAAGTTACGCCGTCAACCGTTCTTGACGCAATGCGTTACGGCGCTGAAACGTGGATTTTACCTCATAAATGCATCTTGCGGGTAACCAAGATAGGATGCGAAATGGCCGTGTTAAATCATCAAAAATTTCTACTAATGCCATTAGTTATCTATACACAATAAAGCTTTGTAAAGAAAATAAATGGCGGATAGACGTGCTGACTATTTTTTGACATTTACAATCAGTAATTTTATTTCTTATTTGACGTAGAACCGTTTTTTACATAGACTTTATTGTACATTATACTTAATGTAGCCCATATGATGGATGTTTTTCAATTCCACTGCCATTTTGAAACGAGTTCTGAGAAACTTCTAAATTTTGCGTTTAAGGGTAAAACGACTCACCGTGTCAATTTAATGGTTAAAATACGAGGTCTTAAGGAGGGTACATAGGAGTTGTTAACAAACTTATCTTGTCAGAAAATTTACTCTAACGGCTCTAATGTTCGACGAGCTTCTATCTACTTTTTTGAAAGTTGGAAATCAAGATTCGGTTAATACACCACCTGCGCCGTTATCGGGTCACCCTTTATCGGGTCAAAATTCTTCCTCAAAATGTTGATCCGATAACGGCGCAGGTGGTGTAAATGACTTTCTTTTGTTGACCAATAACTTGTCTCATAGACCCCCAAAGAGCTTTGAACTTACCAAAAACGAAAATTTATAAACGATACTAGTATTAAAGTTTGCAATATACACCGCCTGAGGGTTTATCAGGCCAACTTGTCCGCTCGTGCGCTTATTAGGCCACCATGTTTTGCACATTTGCCAGATATTCCGCCTACGCCACTGGGCCGTCTGAGGGTTTATCAGACCGGTTTTGGATGTCGAAAGTGGCCTGATAAACCTTCAAGCGGTGTATAAGATTTGTTTTTGCAAAGCGTATAAATAAAGCGCTCAATCGTGTTGTTTCCGATTTTTGAATTTGAGTCTAGGTAAAAAAAAATCGGCAAAATACACAAAAATGGGGGACGACTCGAGTATCATGACCTTGTTTTTGAACTTTAATAATCGAAATTCAAAAATCCGAAACGACACGTTTGAGCGCATTAGTTCAACGTTTATTTTCCAAATGATTTGTTATCGTTAAAGCTCTGAAACTAGTAGAATTTTAGGCCCTTATCATAAGTGACTTATATTTTTCGAAAAAAGTGACTTCTTGTCTAAAATTGTCTGTTGTTGATAGGTTTTTGTGTTTTTTTTGAAATAAAAGAATAATTACCATTGATCTAGGCATCTTAGATTAGTAAAGTATACCAATTGAAAAGAAACAACAGTTTTATTTTCCTGTAATTTTGTGTAGTTTTAGGTAAGATAATTACGCCCAAAGTAATGAAAAATCCGACAAATATAACACGAAGAAGAATTTTTAACTTTTCTGTTTTTGTTTGTACACAACTCCTTTGTCCCTTTCTTAAACCCAGCTAATCATTACTACGTAAGGCTCGATCCTCCCGCGCGGCTATTACGCATAGCAGCGCGGGCGGATGAGTAAGTTACGCTTGAAGCAGGATCTCGCTCGGGTTACAATCGAGCGTCGAAGCGCGAGCTAATGTTGGCAGCAAGCCACATTTTCTCGCGTCGCCTCGCTCGGGTAAGTTAGGCTTAGTTTGGGGTAATGTGGGACTTAACCGAATACATTCTTAGGTTAAGTGTTTACAACCAAAACAGCGTGCTTTCTATGCAGGGATGAAGCAGCACAAAGCACGCAGCAAGGCCCGTAAGGGCCGCTTAAGGAACCTATCCTTACGTGGTGACTTCATGGAAACAAACACACGCTCCTAGAGAAACCTTAGAGAGAAACCAACGAGTACAATCCGAGGAATGCAACTAGAGAAACCTGCACGAGCAGCCTCGGGGAAAGTAGGTTTAAGGTACGCTCGCGTTGACCGGTTGTTCAACTGCTAAACATTGACGCCAAGTTAACCCGGGGAGTTCAAGTGGCGTCCGGTCCTACGGTACAGTTACAAAGGACCGCACAAGCGGACGGAGGCGGCGAAAAGTCCCATTNCGATCCTCCCGCGCGGCTATTACGCATAGCAGCGCGGGCGGATGAGTAAGTTACGCTTGAAGCAAGATCTCGCTCGGGTTACACTCGAGCGTCGAAGCGCGAGCTAATGTTGGCAGCAAGCCACATTTTCTCGCGTCGCCTCGCTCGGGTAAGTTAGGCTTAGTTTGGGGTAATGTGGGACTTAACCGAATACATTCTTAGGTTAAGTGTTTACAACCAAAACAGCGTGCTTTCTATGCAGGGATGAAGCAGCACAAAGCACGCAGCAAGGCCCGTAAGGGCCGCTTAAGGAACCTATCCTTACGCTATAAAAACTTGAATATAACTTTGGCTTTCATACTTTAATCGTTAATTAAAATTTTCATCGAATTATCAATTTTGGTATATATTCTACTTTTCTAAACCCTTTGTCGTAGTTTTCAACTAGTTCACAGAATGAATATTGACATGGTATCAATTTGTTATGCAATTACACGGGGGTCGCTATTGAGAGTTAACCTTCCATGAAAAACGCAACATAGATGCAAAATTACCCGTCTTTGATGTAACAATTGTTTATTTTTTTCTGGTAAATTTATTAGTTGTCGATTTTGGGTTGCGCTGTTTCCATATTGGTTTCACTTGACGATTGAGAAATTTATATTTTATACCTCAGAGACACAATGAAATTTTTTTCGATTTTTTGGTGTTTGGTTGGTGCATCACACTTTCGAGCCGGATCATTAAGGGGGTGTGTCAATTTTTTTTTCATATTTATTGATTATAAAGATTAACTTATCATTTTGAACAGTGAAAGTCACCTGAACAAACGTGAATAATCTGGTATATACTTTTTCCGTTTTAAGCGTGAGTTTGTCAAATAACATAAAATTGATGAAGTTCGTATGTGAAAAACAAATTTCCCCAAACTTTCCATCTTATGACGAGAACGTAATTAGCACAATAGAACGCAATTACGCCGATGTACAGGGGACGCCAAATAAAGGCCGCAATGATATTTTTTTCGAGAAAGCGACCCTTATTTCGTGCCACCGAAAAATGGTTAATCATCTAATTGGCTTAACTCTTGCGAGTTATTGAGAAATTCCGCTCTGTCAAAATATGAATATAAATCAGGACTCCTGATTCAGGAGTGTTAGAAAAAATTTTGTATAAAATTTGTTCTGTTTGATATAATTCCACAAAACTTCCAAAGAATGTTTTTGAAGCATACATCCTAGAATTGAATTTTGCTGCGACACATCCTTAAAAAGTTATCTACAAGGGCCCGATGGTACTTTACTTGTAACTCGGACGCAAGCCTGGCGCCATGCAAAAGCCGGGTATGGTTTAGACGGTTGCAAAAGAGAACACATCAAAAATCAAATATCAGTTAACGTTCAAAAGGGATTGCGAGATGTTTGCCTTCTTAAAAATGGCACAGTTTGTGACTCTTTACCCTCCAGCTAGGCTGTCTAAATTGAATTTCAAATATCCATATTTTTAGCATGTATTGCTATTCAGTGTCTAACTTCCGGACACTTTTTCGTTCGTACTTTCTAGGTCGGGACATTCTAGTTTGTCGCTTTTTAAAAAATCGATTTTATGGTCAGCTAAAAATAGATTTTTTCGGAGTGATATTTGAAAATGAGCTTAGATAGCCAACTTCTAGCTACATTGTGACGGATATTGAAAAAGATCAAACAGAAGATCAAAATTTCTGTTATGGATATCAAACTGACACCCTGAGAAAGCCAGAAGGTCCGTTCGAAATTAGAACTTCGGCATGTTGTTGGGTCGATTTTAAGAGTGACCAAGACGTGGTTATTGGATATAGTGGTCCCTTAGGGGACAGTAATGATCTCCATCTCATGGCTGTCATAAACGATGTGAATAATAATACGCCCCAGGTAGAGGTTGTAAATTAATCAAAAATCATTTTGGGCATTTTTTGTAATTTTTAGAATAGTTTTAGATATCTGAGAGTGCGTAAAACAATACGTTTGAAAATAAATCTGAATTTTTAGATATCTACAATGTAGATT
>SCLG01000071.1:542875-576755 GCA_004367875.1 Oikopleura albicans
GCCAACCTATCAATTATGCAAAAAACGGTCATTGGCTCCGGTGGAGATTTTTTAAGCGTTTTTTTGGGGTAACGAAAAAAGTTGTTTTGATTACATAATGCTTGTTTTTTAGGACCGCTTTGGTCATGTGGTAACCAGAGTGGTTACATTTGCAACTCGCACACTATACGTACTAGACCAATATTTATCAAGGCCACTCCCCCACCATCATCACGTGGGTGATGACTTCTTCCATCAACATACTGGAAGATTTTAAAGTTAAACTCCTTAAAAATCAGAAAAAAAAGTATCCTATAAAATTTCACAGGAAAACCCTTTTCTTGTGGAGGTATATCAGCCATTAATTACTCTATAAGAGAAGAAAAAATAAGGGATGCCGAGCAAAAAAAAAATCGAAAAAAAACTGTAAGAGCCATATGGTAGGAAATGAAAAGTTAGGTTTTAAGATTTTTGTCCGTTTGCGCTCAAGTTCAACCGATGACGTCATAATTGCATAAAATGGTCCCAGAAGGCCATTTTAGAATGCGTGATTTTTTAACCCCTTAATGACATTTTTTTTGAATTGTTTTTTTTTTATATTAATAAGCGGCACAATATCTAGTGGGAATTTTAAGGAAATTATTTTACGGGCTTCAGAACGCCCATAACTTAAAATTTGTGATTTTCCATATACCCTGTGTGTTAAACAATGCTGCGTCATTGTTTCATCAGTAAACACGTCAGCATTATAATAACAAAACCAAATATGAGACTGATATGAATAATCTAGAATCTAGCAGTTGTTCGACACGCCAGGAATCTTCTTGGCGGAATGGGCCGTGTTTAACCCGTCCACGTTAGAGCTAAAAATGTCACAAGTTTCATTTGTGAATAACCAAACAATCAAAAGTCCAAAAACAACTTTTGCTGGCGGAAGTTAAATTTGAAGTCATTTTTAATGAAAATTATACGTTTTGGCGGAAAGTGTAACACAATAACAACAGATAATCGTATATTTTGGTGTTTATTGAACACGTTTATTATAATTCAATTTACTGGAAATTGATGGAAACTTTCAGTCTAGGCTAATTCGATACCGTAGAACACGAATTTGACATCAATATTTAACTGACCAACTTTATCCAACTGTTCAAACAGAATTTCCAAAAATTTTATGACGTTTTCAGACGTGCTGACACTTGGCACCTTTGTCAATTCGGGCATAAAAAAACGTTTGGTGATAATTTCGTCGGGGGCAAATGGGGAAAAAAATGTCATTTTGGCCATTTTTGGTCGAAAAATGGGCCCTTATATGTCGTTTTTTCAGCGAAATTGGAGTATTTTTGAAATTCTGTTTGAAACATAACGGGCAAGAGTGAAACATAACGGGCAAGAGTGAAACATAACGGGCTGAAACATAACGACGCAACACACAACGGGTGCGCAGTTATCGGGCGGGTTTCGCGACAAAAAAACTTAATCGGGCGCCCGATAACTGCTCAGGGCGGAAGCGGAATAAGGTAAAAAAACCGCCCGATAACAGCACGAGGGTGCCCGATAACAGCACGAGCGGGAAATTTGGTCATATATATCCAAAAATATGGAAAAAACCGCCGGATAACAGCAAAAGGTGCCCGATAACAGCACAAACCCGCCCGATAACTGCGCACCCGGTGTATAAAGATATGTATAAACGCGAAAAAAAATTTCAAAAAAATGGAACATAACAGCGCGGGCGGGGAAAATGAAATATAACGGGGTAGAAAAGTGAAAACAGCGCACTATGTGTAACAAATTACTTTATATCGATTCAGACCGTACTATCGTAATTGTTTTTAAAAAGCTATGTAAAAATGAAGTTTCAGGTTCGTCGAGATTTCGATGTAGAAGGTTTGTCCGTAGAACGACGTTTGATAGGAACTAAACTCGATTCGTATCCTTCACAACTATGCGCTATTACACGGTTGCAGAAAGCGTCGCCTCGTAGACATTCATCACATGCATCTAAGCATACATCATTAGCAAAATTCCAGAAAATTTTGATACGATCATTGACAGGCATTTTTTTAGCCTTAGCAGCCCTTATACTTCGGATACCGCATTTATGGACAATGCCATATTTTTCAATAGAGTTTTGGTAATTTTTCTGGAGAACACTATGACCATATTCCATTCCTCCGGTCATCTCATGTATAGAGTCTTTTAATGTTAAACAACTATGTAAGTACAGGATATAAATATACACCACCTAACACGTTATGTTAATTTAATCATATCCCAAAAAGTGTTGACATTTTGTAATTTTGTTAACATAACGTGTGTTAACATAACGTGTTTTGAAAAACCGAACTCTATATCGTAATCTCACCCTTATTTGGCAAACCCAGCAAGCCCAGCAACTAAACGACCCTTATTGGGCATCACCGGCTTTTATTTGGCTTTAGCCATCCTTACTTCGCGGATTTTACATAATTATAATAACTTAGTATTATCAAAATATTTTAAACCTATAATATAGAAATTTGTCTAACATGCCTTCATAAAAATCGACTTTATATGTTGTCGAATCATGATTGAAGAATTTTTCGTTGACCTCATTGGATGAGTTTGTAGAGACGAAAGTCTTGATGCTATCAGGATCTAGTAGTTGGCCTGTAACTTCCGAGTACCTCATCTTATATTTTATTCGAGCACCTTGGCTATCAATCAAGGATTTTCCATGACGTGGAGCTTTCAAAAATTGAACGAAGGTGATTATTTTATCATTGATTTTTCGTTCTTTTGACAAATCGACTAACGTCTTTTGAGATTTATATTCGACAGCTTATTCTGGTCATTTCATGTCAAAACTACAAAGAAGTAAGGACTGTATACAGTATGCGCCTTTAACCGTTAACCAGTTTACCGACTAAAAACCCGTTAGACGGCCACGTTTAGACCAAATTTTTTTAGAGATACGATTATTTAACGACTATGCATTGAGCCGTTAACCGGACAAAAACCCGTTAACAGGCTAGTTTTTGAAAATTTTTAGTGTGGGCGAATCCTGTTAAGGGCGAATCCTGTATATATTTTTCTACTAATCAGATATTAATTATATCATTTTAAAACAAAAATATTTAAAAGGTCCAAAAATCGTACCTCATTAACATATTCTAATGAATTGACCCGTCCCGTTGTCGCTAATTTGAATTACACGATCAAATTCAAGCAAAAGGTTTTTGTCTAATATATGACGAATCACACTGTTCTGATGTAACTTCACTAATTCGGGTGACTTTACTTTATTTTCGGACTCGTCTTTAAACATCAGCATATTGCTTTCTACGGAAACACGTTCTCGGCCGACAATCTCACCATCACATTTTTTTTCTCGAAAACCATACAGTTGAATGCAGTGAATTATGATATGAGATTTCGCACCCATATACGATGAGGAAGATTGATGCAGACCCGCCCGTTGCGTGTATTCCTCACTATCCGGGGTCGAAAAACGGTAATTTTGTTGAAAACTTGGTTAGATTTAAATAAAAACACAGTTTATAGTTATAAATAATTGCGAAGGTACTCGGAAATAACGGCATCGTGGGTTTTTGGAGATAACGTTTTGTAGAAAAACCGCTTGAGGGGTCACCAATAAACGTTTTATCCGACAACCCACGATGCCTTAATTACGGTTCACTGAGATAAAACGGTTAATTAACTGATTTTTGGTCTATTTGTCCGAAAACATATTCATTTTACAAAATAAGATTCTAAAATCTTACTATGCCAAGCTCTGATTGGGACAGCAAATTTTGTAATTTCATGATTGTGATTTCGACCCTGTTCCCTGTAATCACACTCCATTATTACTTCTGAGGTAAGCTGATTTAAGCCTTTTTGGATTTTTGAAATGGCTAAATGAGACTTCACAGCCGCGTAATAATGAGCCAAATTAGTGTCTAGTGTAAGACATATTTTTCGCCACGCCTCGAGAAAGCTCAATTTGTGAGCAACTTCAGTATCCAAAATTAGGGTTCCAAAAAATCAACATATCGAATGCATTAATTTGCGTACAAAATTCGGAGTGCGTCATTTGAGGGCCTTAATATGAATAAAAAGACGGACAAAAGCTAAATGCCTATTACGCCTGCTAAATACAGTCCCGACCTTTTAGTTGTGTACCCTCTAGTTGTGCACGACTGCCTAGTTGTGCACTTTTTCAGGAAATTTTTCAAGACTGCCTAGTTGTGCACGTTTTCGGAAACGCAAATTGCACAACTAGAGGGTCGGGACTGTACCTATTACGGGTGCTTTTCAAATATTAATTAATCATTACCTACGCAGTTATTTGACAGGTTTAACGAACAAAAACCTGCCGGATAATTGCGCGAGTTACAGATAACTGCGCAAAGTATATACAGAAAAAAACACGCAAAAAACTTGTCTCATAACTGCGTAGTTAATGATTAATTCGTATTTGAAAAACATCCGTAAATGTCACGATATGTAAGTGTTTTCAATGAAAGCTGATTTGAAACCCTATCTGGGACAGTTTTTTGTCCTTTATGTGGAGTCGGTTTAACGATTTCCCGAAGAGTAAATTTTTTGTCCGGCTGCCTTTCGCCATATTGTTGTAAGTTTTCAATTGTACGACATGTCACATCAAAAAACGACTGTTTTGAAAACTGTGAGCAATCACATGTCTTGTGGCAACAACTCATACGATAAATATTTCCTTTTGCAGTTGTGAAATCGGGAGTAATACACCCCTTGGCATCGAAAAGTATTTTGATGAATTCTGTTTTTGATACAAAACTTTCAACGTGTCCAATTTTCAGAAGAAGTTCACTGCCTAATGAGACTGCATACGACAAACTAGCGCATTCTGGGCAGGCGCAACTTATGAGATCGTTATGACTTATTTGACGGATCCATATCGGAAATAACAAATCCCAATGGTATTTGCTCATCTCATCGACAGGAGGGTCATAATAATCACGTGATGCATTAAACTCTGTTTTTGATCTTACAATTAGTATTAAAATATAACGATTTTCTCATAATATGACTCCTGACGCTAAAAAGTGTTTTTTTTTTGTCAAAAATGCGCCTTTTTCGTCAAAAATCGTCAAAATTGTTTACTTGAGTTTAAAAACGTCCCTTATTAAGCACATATCCATTAGGCACCGTATGAATCGGTCTGTTGTTATTTTTGGCGAAAGGCTTATTGGTATAAATTCACACAGGATAAAGTTGAATGTGAAAAAAGGGTAATCCGCCGACAGGCGAAAGTGTTTCTGGAATAAAGAAATATAGGAGAAAGTAAAATTGGTATAAAAAGCTCTTAGCGAAAGTGTTTTTGGTATAACGTGTACAAAGGGCGAAAGCTAAGGGTTATTGCATAAAGGTTAGGAAAAGTGCAAAAAGGGCAATTGGACGAAAAACAAATGGTGGAATGTGAATAAAGTATGTTTGGTTTAAAGTGTAATTGGTCAGAAGTTGAAGTGAGCGAAAGTTATTTGAGAAGAAAGTCAAATTGGTCAAAAGGGTAATCCGCCGACAAAGTTCGGCGGATTACACTTTCGCCAAAAATAACAACAGACCGATTCATACGGTGCCATCCATTATACACACACCGCAAATCTTAATAGTCAAGTAGCGAACATTAAATATTTAAAAATGTAAGACGAAACTTTATGTAATTCTGCGCTCTTGATATTGGTAATTCTGCGATTAACTTGTAGCACATCGTTTTCACCGAGTTGGAAAAATAATTCAACACGATTTTTACGAATGACTTCTTCTACATAAAGGTCCATTTTCGCCAATTTTTTCGAATCTAAGGTTATCATGGCTTTTTCTTTCGGGTCGGCAAAACTCTGTTCGTTAACGAATCGGTACATTTGTTCGATGTCATTGGGAGTCACTTTGCGTAACCGACTTTGTTTATTGGTTGCTGGCCCTTGATTTCCCGAATATATTTTGCGTTTAAGATTGAATGCAGCAATAAAATGGCGGTCTAATGTCCGAGTAGGCACAATTGGGAAGCCAAGTTTAAAGCTTCGCAAATTAAAATATGTGACAAATTCACTGATCTCACTGTACGGGGTAATCCTCATTTCAAGCCATGATTTTGGTAAACTGTATGATAGCATTTTTATTTGTTCATCTGTCTTCAATTCCGGTATATGATATGTTTCAATCACAGGGTCGGACAGGCACATAGCTGCTGTAGTATCACCCATATAAATAATGTCATCACGCGTTTTTATATCACGAATGAAACCGCCAATCAATACACCTGTATCGACACTAGATAAGTTCACTTTTTCCAATAAATCATCAGCAAACGTTTTGACGACGTGTTTCATGTTGGGTACAGGCTCAGATATACCGTCGGAATCCTATTAAATATATATATATATATATATACATTTTTATGCAAAAAATATTAAAATACCGATTTAAAGGTAGTTTTTGAAAACTGTTTTTTGGACAAGTAACAGTCTCAGGTCAGAACAGCTCTACAAAGCGGGCTGAAAGTGCGCGCGTTACTAGTCTCATGACAAAGCAGCCGCGTCAAGCACGGCTCAGAATACGTGCGTAACCAGTTTTGTGGGACAAAAATGGACTTTACTGGTTTTTGGATTCAGTTTGTAGACAACATGACTGAGCCCTCCTTAAATGAAGTGAGGTACTTTCGCGACCATTTCTGGTCGCGAAATAAAAACCCGTTTATGAGTACATTTGCGACCACACCATTTGGTCGCGAATTATTGTTCAAAATATTGTTTCGTGACCACTCTTTTTAAGTAGAAAAAAATGGTGGCAAAACCCTATTTTGAACAACAATTCGCGACCAAATGGTTATTTATGTTTTTGTCAAGTTCATGTCGATGAGGGAGGTATGTGCCCAGAAACATGCTGGGTCATGTACAATTAAGTGATTTTCTATTAAACACAAAATACAGTCCTCGTCCCCAATTCGGCAAGGATTTTTATCAATTTTTTTTAAATACACCCCAGCGCCGTTATCGAGTCACCCTATATCAGGTCAAAACCCCTTATCGGGTCAAAATTTGGACTCAAATTTTTTCTAGCCAACCCGCCTACGTACTGCGCCGTTATCGGGTCAAAAAATCGTCATTTATATCCGTTTAAATTATTTTTCTCTTTTTTCATTCAATGTTTTAATTTAAGGACTTCTCGATCCTTTCTCTATTTTTTTTGTATAATTATTCAAATAGGAGTGAAGAAATAATAAATAGAGAGATAGACATACGAGACGTTCTAGAAAATCCCCGTTCGTGCTGTTATCAATTTTCATCTGGCTAGAAACAAGTCGAAATTCTCGCTCGTGCCCTTACTAGGTCAAAATTATTGATAAAATTTTTCCAGACATTCCGCCTACGCCCTGCGCCGTTATCGGGTCAAAATTTGTCTTCAAAAGGTTGACCCGATAACGGCGCAGAAGGTGTAACCTCAATTAGGCAAGGATTTGCAATTTTTTGCATAATAACTTAGCTTTAACTACCAGGGAAGTGTGTGTATGTATGCATTTAACCCTTTTTCATCGATATGCCGTTTAAATAAATATGTGACCATTGTTTTAGTAATTTTTAAACGTTAAAAAGACCAAATGTCCAAGCAAGTATACCCTTATTCGGCAAGAATTTTTTTCACCTTTTTGTTGTCGAATTTGGGATTAGGACTGTAGTTTGGTTTCTACGAAAATACAAAACGTCCATTCTGCAATTTTGACATGTTTTTTTTTGTAAACAAACGGTATGTACCCACATGAAAGATTTCATGATTAAATAGCCAAAATTTAAAATCAAATAATCATATCCGATAAACTTTCAATTTCGAGATTTTGAGGAATAAACACTCCCGAGCTTGTTTATAAAATTAGTTTTCAAATTAAACTAAATCAGTATATCAGCGATTTCGAGACTTACGGACGATTTGGAGTCTTCTTGAAAACGGTCAATAGAAGTAGCTGAGAATGTCTGACGAAGACTTATAGGTGAACTTGTTTGACTCGACTCTTGGCTAGATTGGCTTGATTCTTGGATTGTGTCCTGGCTTGAATGATTTGGTGATTGTGACATTTGACCCATTCTGTTTTGTTTGATCATTTGTAAAACTTCTTGTGCCGTTTCACAATGACCGTAGTGAATTCGGATCATTTCTTCGTCTTCAAAACTGGCACTTTCACAAAAACCACACTTTTTCCCGTTGGTATCACATCGTTGATCATTTTTGAGTATTTCATGATCCTCGTTTGATACCATTTTGTTGCAGAACAATTGAACCTCATGACATGTCTGATAATGTACTTTGTTTGAGTTGAAACAAAAAAAATTAAACACATTTATTTTTTCCGAGAAAATTAAAAAAAAACATTCGAAAAAGGCAATTTATTGAGAAATAATAATATTTTTCGAAAAAATATCAGTTTAAAAATATATTTTAAAATTTTTAATGGATTTTTTTAAAATGACTATTAAATAATGACAATTTCAGAAAAATGATAATTTTCTGATAAAATGACGCACCGTGTAGGCGTTAGCCCAAAATGGCCGGTTAGCGGGGTCTTTTAACGGGTTGCTTGTTAACGGCGCATTAACGGTGCGCATTAACGGTGCATTAACGGTGCGCATTAACGGTGCGCCGTTATGTTTCACCCTGTTATGTTTCACTTTTTCCAGCCCGTGCTGTTATGTTTCACTTTTTTGAGAAAATATTTTCCCTTAATACATATCTTTATATTTTAAGCCCTACGGCGTTATGTTTGACCTTTTCCCGCTCGGGCCATAATGTTTGACTATTTTTTGAATTTATTTGTGAAACATAACGGCGCACCATGTGTACACAATTCGAGATATTTAAATGCTCAAAATTTCTAAACTTTTAGGATCAAATTATTATTTTTGAATTTGTATTCATTCATGATACAATATTATTTAGATATTATTGATAATGAACTTCACCCCTGCGCTGTTATCTTGCAACTTTCTCGAACAAAAAGTCCGCAAGACGGAGCGAATGGGAAAACTTGCAAAATAACGGCGTCGTGCGTAGGCGTTTACAAGATAACGAACGGGATTACTATAGATTTTTGTAGGTTTCAACTTTCCACCTTTTCAATATGAAATTTTACATTCAGTCCTTTTAAACTTTTAAAAGAGAGCAAATTGTCAGAAAAGAAAAAGTTTGGGAACATTATTCATTGATGACCGTCTTAATTTTGTTAAAATATAAGCTGAATAATCACGGGGCAGTGTGTAGGCGTTTTTTCTGATAAACTAGGGAAAAAAATCTGCAAGATAACGGAACGGACGCACAAAACTGCGGAATAGCGGTTGACAACATAATAGCGCAAAGGGTGTAAATCTATACACAGGGTGCGCAGTTATCTTGCGAACTTGGTCCTCGAAAAATCGCAAGATAAGCGTTTTTCGCAAGATAACTGCTCAATGCGTAGGCGAAAAAGGTGAAAATCCCAAAAAAGAATTGAGATATTTTAACATTATTTTTTTTGATTTATTATAATTTTCAAAATTTTATAAAAAATATTGAGTCGAATTTCGGACGTTTAACCGCCTGGTCGAACCCACCCATAAAGGCAAGTACATAATATATAATTTTTCGCGTCTTCCGCCCACGCACTGAGCAGTTATCTTGCAAAAAATATTCTGATTAAAATTAAGTTACTATTTTCGGAATAAATCTTAAACTGATTTTTGTATTATATACACCACCTGCGCAGTTATCTGGCCGACATTTTCGCCGAAAAAATGTTTTGTTACGTAATAATGACCAGATAACTGCGCAGGGCGTAGGCGGACTATCTGGAAAATTCTCGGAATAAGTATATTATACAAAAAAATCAGTTCAAGATGTATTCAGAACTTAATTTTAATCAGAATATTTTTCGCGAGATAACTGCTTAGTGCGTGGGCAAAAGACGCGAAAAATATTTTTTATAAAAAGTCGCAAGATAACGAGATTTTTTATAAAAATTCGCAAGATACGAGTGCCAATTTTCGCAAGATAACTGCGCACCCTGTGTACTGTTGAAAAAAAAATCCACCATTATTCAAAATAAGTTTCAACTCTACAAGCATGGCTTGATTTTTCCTGTGTTTCGAATTTCTTCCCCGAAAAAGATTCCGTTTTTTACAAAATCGACAAGTATCTTTGAATTCTACAGCCGGTTTGAGTAGAAGAGCATCTGCATGATTTTTTAGGCGATCAATGTCCTTCCAGGAACGAATTTCCATTTTCAAGTCCATGATATCAGCAAAAAAAAATCGTCAAACCTCCAGACCCGCACGAGCCAAACAAAGTTCTGGAATCATTCGTTTGTATTTTGTAATTCCCACTTCCTCAAAACACTGAGAAAATCTCCACCCTCCCGATATGTTTCTCTTTAAAATATGACGGTTCTCTTTCAATTATAGACTATAATTTATAGCTTTTTCACAACGTTTTTGCGTTAAGTTTATTATTTTTTTTTGAACTTGAACATTGGAGAATAGTAAACACGACGCCCAAAACAAGGGAACAAAAGAAGCGCGTCAAACTTCCTTAGGCGCTCAACCAATGAGTGAGCGCGAGCAAGAAAAAAAAACATAACGGAAACAATATTTTTATTTCAAACAAGACAACTTTTATTTCAAACTTTATTGAATTTGGGCCATGTAGGATTTTTGTCTTGCTTGGTCCTGGCGTGTCGAACAAATGCTAGATTCTAGATAATTCATATCAGTCTCATATTTGGTTTTGTTATTAAAATGCTGACGTGTTTACTGATGAAACAATGACGCAGCATTGTTTAACACACAGGGTATATGGAAAATGACAAATTTTAAGTTATGGGCGTTCTGAAGCCCGTAAAATAATTTCCTTAAAATTCCCACTAGATATTGTGCCGCTTATTAATATAAAAAAAAAACAATTCAAAAAAAATGTCATTAAGGGGTTAAAAAATCACGCATTCTAAAATGGCCTTCTGGGACCATTTTATGCAATTATGACGTCATCGGTTGAACTTGAGCGCAAACGGACAAAAATCTTAAAACCTAANTTTTTTTTATTAGAATGACCCCATTTTGGCCGAAAATGAGTGATCGTCCCAAAAAAGAAGTAAGGACTGTAGTAGTTGGAAAATACGAATAATTAGAATTTTGCAAAGACCTTCATATTTTGTATTTAGATTATTCGACGCTGATGAAAACGGATATGTATCAAAAGAAGAATTAGCAAAAATTCTCAGGGGACTAAAAGGAGGCAGAAGAATGACTGATAAAAGAATCCAAGAACTTGTAAGGCTAAATTCTCTAGTCAAAGTTATATATTTCGTTGAGCCGCTGAGTTTATATTCTGGTTAAGTCCACAGGGAAACGAGTGGTTACTTACTCTGAGTACTTTAAATTTCTTTTAAAGTTACCACCCATAGGGAAAATTCGTGAAAACTTGCATGAAACCGTGTAAAAACATATTACACAGGATATGTACTTAACCGTCCGAAACCAGGTTAACCGTCCACTTTTCAGCTAATTTTTTCAGAGCTAACGCTTACACGGTGTGCCCTTAACCGTCCGTTTTTTAGCAAATTATTTTGAATATTTTCTCTTTGTTTCTCTAAAATTAATGCCATATAGCAATTTTAAAACTTTTTCCATGGTCAATTGAGTCGAAAAGTATAAAAAAGTAAGAAAAAAATATTGATTTGTTCAGAAATCGACTTTACCATCCGAAACAGTCATAGAAAACAGTCGACGTCGTAAAAGAGATCAAGTTATTATATAAAAATGGCTATTTTTCGTTAACCGTCCACCCTATTTGTGGTTAACCGTCCAGTTTCGATTTTTAAAATTTCCCAAAAAAATCGCTTACGCATTCGGCCCTTAACCGTCCGGAACCGAGTTAACCGTCCAGTTTAAAAAAAATATTAGTGGACGGTTAAAGGCATAACCTGTGTATTATTATTGTAAAGGTTGATTGACAGAGCTCTGACTTATTGTAGTGGTTTTAAAATAATGTATATCAGACTTACATTCTGAGAAGAAAACATGTAATGTCAAATGCAGTCCCCCACTCAAGTAAGAGAGAACATCCATATAAAACCCGTGTCTTTTATTTGGATAGTTGTCTCTTATTTTGGGTAGTTTGTTTTTAGTCTTAAAATTGACTTGTTATCGTTATGGATCCATATTCATAGCATGTACATATTGCCAAAGCCAATCCCAGCTTTTTGTGTTTCTTGAATATTTTATTTTTCGCCTAAAAAATGATGTTTTACAGAAAATGTCTTTTATTTGAGTAATAAGACTTTGAATGGGGGACTTCAGTAAGAATATAATGGGGGTCGCCAAATAAAGGTCGGTTTCGTATTTTCGGAACGGCGATCAGTATACGCCGCGGCGCGCCGAGCCGACCCTAATTTGGCGAACTCAGATTTACCCAGCATTTGGTACGCTATTTGAGTGTTCTTATTAACGTAATTATGATTTTTTGCGTTATATTATAAGTTATAATGGCCCATAATCGAATCAATAACTAATATAAAAGGTCCATAGGAAGGAATGGTGAAATTAGGACCTTTATTTTGACCAATAATTTTTTTTCGAAAAAATGACCCTTATTTGACGGGCCCTTATTTGGTGACCTCTGTAACAAACTAATTTAGGTTGAACAATTTGATCAAGATGGCGATGATAAAGTGAATTATGATGAATTCGTTGAGATGATGATAGCGGATCAATTCTGAGAAATAAGTTAAACATTTTTGAAATTTTTGTCAGGAATAAAGTATCATGAAATATCCTTACGTTTTGCCAAATAGACTGTACACGGCTAGAAAAACTGTAAATAAGGAAAAAACAAAAGATTTCGAAAAAACATTCCGAAAATTTTATCATATAATAGTTTATCTTACAATCTTTTTCGTAATTCTATTAATAACTTTTTCATACTTTTTATAGTTTCTAGGCTTTTTTGAGGTAATTTCCATACATTTTTGTCGTAAAATTTTCAATTCAACTTTTCATACAATTTGTCATACAAGTTTTCATACAATTTTTTTACAATTATTAATATCAGTCTTAATATGGCTTTTCATCGATCAGGTACCAATCAGGTAGCGTCATAATTCTGGGCTGCAGAGCATATATGGATAAGATAGATTAAGTAGTACTTATGAAGTACCGTGTGTATTCGAACGCCCTTTCATAAGTTAAATTTCAGCGCCAAAATCAATGAGAAAAAAATTGCCGAGCACGCGCCACACTGCACCTGCCTCATCTCCTATTCAACAGAGTCTGTTTTATTTTATTTTTTTCGCATCTGAGCTAATTGCTAATTGATCTCACCGAAACGGGGCTCGAGCGTTGGTCTGTGTCAAAATCAATAAGCCCGACAGGCTATTATAACCCAGACTCGCGATAGTAAATGGCTCAAAAATCGTGTTGAAATTACATGATAATTGCTTACCAGATGCATCCTGTACCAATTAGTCAGTATTATGCGGCACACTCTAATACCAATGTCAAATAAAACTTTCAACGCCGATATTTCAAAGAGTTGTTTGGATACGGAACTTTAGGAACCAGTTAATAAACATAAACTAAAGAGACGATCAAATGTCGTTATTTTAGCCCTTGGGGGTTAAGAATTTTACTAATTTAACTCCAAAGACAATTAAGTGGCATATAATTCGAATTTTCATTAAACTCCTTGTGATTAGGGCGAAAACAAAATATCAGTTCCGGTTTATGTTTTATATTTTTTCATAAAATTTAACTAGAGCCGTGTTTCAATTAAGCCCGGTTTACTATCATTTTCACTGGGAGTTAAAATTAAAAAAACGGTCCCAAATTTCAATTGTTATGGGAAACTGAGTTAAATCGGAAATGTTTTGAATTACAAATCGAATCTCCCGATGAGAATTATTTTTCAACAAAATTCATCCTTGTTTTCCGTAAATTACGAAAAATTGATTTAAAAAAATAATTTACGACAAATATTACTCCAGTCAAGGGTGCACCTGATTTGTCGAGAGCCCTTCCGCCGGTATGGTAAGGTTTCCAGACATCATCCGCAAGAATATGCTTGAAATTTACGTGAATTTTCAAATTCTTGATGAGAACGTATGTGACAAGATTTAATAAAGAAGTTCGTTTTCCGTCTACTTATAATAAATTACGTACATATTTTTTTAGGAAAAGCAAGTTAATTACTAATTACCATCTTTAACATACGGTATAATTACCGTACAAAAATCTATGTATAAACTCTATAAACGAAAAATATATATATAATCTGCCAAGAGTGTTTTGGTTATTCTTTCACCTGTATACAGTCCCTGATGCCTTGAGTGCGCTTTTGATTTTCCAAAAGAGCGGCACTCAAGGCATCACCGACACTCAATGTAGCCGTACTCAAGGCCTCAGGGACGGTAAAAAAAGAGTGTTTCTAGTTTTGAAGAGATATTATATTATTATACAGTAATTACTTTTTCCATTAAATATGCTCTCTTTTACGATGTTTTGAACCTTTTTCGAAACAAAACGCTTCTGAAACGTCCAAAAAGACCACTTAAACGCAATTCACTTCATTAAGGACACTTTTTCGATAATAAAAAACGAAGAAAATGTAAGAATCGTATGATTTTTGTATTTTTTATACTTTTCTTATGTTGCATTATACCACTTCCGTATAGCAAAACTGGCTAATTTGTGTACACGTTTTGGTTCATTTACAGTTGGTGCGACCCTAAATAGGTTTTGGTGAACATTAAAACGCGTTACTCTTTAAATTGGAGAAAAACAATTGAATTAAGACTGATTTCGGATATTTATCACTTTTGACAAAAATTAACTCGAATGGACAAAGGAATTATCTGTCGTGTTAACAATGACTTCATCAGACACGTTTTTGGGCAAAAGACAGTGTCGAGATCAATCTGGTGAGTTTAACCCTCAAACTCAACCAGGTAGCATATGGCCACAGCTGTCAGACTCTGCATACAAATATGTCAATTATTAATAAATTATTAACAAATTATTAATAAATTATTAATAAAATTAATATAATAATAATTCGATTGTTAAATAAAAATAAACCGTTCACTAATTTTTAGCTAACAGCTTTATATAGTTAGCTGGAATCTCTTATTTAGGCTAAAAATATATATACATATACCACATAGGCTATGCCTCCTGTTAAAGCAAGTTTTTATTTCGACAAATTCACCTTTTTCGTATTGCTGCTTATTCAATTCAAACCATTTGGCATAAGTTATGCCGCATAACTGAACATCCTACCCGCTTATGTGTTAGCTTCATTTCTAGCAAAGGGTTTACGCGTCCCTAATTTCACTTAGCTAAGGTGCTGTACGTAGCGGAATAAGCGTGGGAATATTTCTCATTGCATAATGTCAGCCAAATTAGCAAAACTGTCTATCAATTATGTATCTGTAGCGCATATTTTTGCCGCTAATAAAATTAAATATTAAACTTTAAAACGAGAATAAATAATAAATGAAAATTATTCTTATAGCAAGCTAATAAGTTCACGAGGCTTTTTTCAAAACAATTGGGCCAAATATTAGATGATCTGTGATTTTGTGAAAACATAAATTGTGAATTTTAAATGATTTTTTGTACTTTATACCAACTAAAGTAAGAAGCCAAATAAAAGCGTAGTCGGTTTACTCGTGGTTTGACATTTTTGTTTCAAATTTTTAGTATAAAAATACTACTTGTGAGTGAAATTAAACTGTACAGTACAAGCACAACTCCGTTTATGGAAAACATCTATTTCTAAAACGAGTATAACCCATTTGTTCTACTTTAGAAGCAAATTTTAGGGGGTAGAGCAAATGGGTTTGAAAAAACTTTTAAGGATAGAGCAAATAGATCACTCCCCTGAAAACGAAGTAACCCTAAAGAGGCAACAAATGTGCTTGAAACTTGGAATTTTACCATTTGACTTCACGCTATGGGCTAATAGCAGTACATGCCTTAGTACAGATCATACACACAAAATGGGCACTTCAGGTATTCACTTACATATTAAAAAAGCCTGTTGGATGATTTTCAAAGCTAACAGGGCAAGATAAGGGTGAAACAGCTAAGTATTTCTAGACTATTGTAGTTAAAAATTTGGCACATAGAAAGTCAAGTTACCCAAAATTAAAGAATTTTTCAGCAGAACTACCGTGCCCTAATTTGTGCCTATGCGCTTATTCGGCCCTAGCACTCATTCTGGTTGCGTTTTTGGAAACCACGGCCGGACAACATAAGGCTCGTTCCCGGATTTTCCCAGTCGTACTTTTATTGTCAAAAAGAGCTTTTCATATGAAATATATTTTTTGCTTGACGACACCATCGAAACAATACAATATACACAAGAAAAAAGACATGATGACTTCGAGCAAGAACAAAAAATTTCTTCGAACGTAAAAGATACAATTGGATGAATTAAGTCGCTCTCTGAATAATTGATGCGCCCAGGGAATTATACACCGTTGCAGAGAGAAAAATAGAAAAAAAAACGACGAAAGAAGAAAAAAAACGACGACGACTTTTGTCCGTTAAGTTTTGAGGCTCTCGATGAAATGAAAAGAAGAAGCTTTTTTTCGAATGCGATCCAAAAAATGGCATTTACGTCCACAATAATTGACCAGAAAAAAAACGACGAAAACGAAACACAAAAAAAAAGACAGAAGACGACAAAAAACTGATGCAGAGTAATTATGATGATTAATGCGGCCCGATCGACTTATTGTTTCCCGAAACGAAAAAAAACAACAACGAAACCATTTAGTTGCTGAGGTTCGGGACATCTGGTTTATGGCGTCAAGCAACACAAAAAAATATATTTTTCATTTTTGTTTTCGTCGAATCGCGGCGCGTGGTTTGGCGCGCTTTGGCGCCTCGTATTGAACGGTGGATGAATGCACCCGACGAGCTACAGCTCCGGACCAAGACCGATAGAACCGCATTGCAAAAATAAATTTAATTGAAGACAAAAAAAGAAAAGTATACGACTTTAAGCACCCAAGCTTTTTTCCCTTCACTTTTGTTCGAAAGCAGGAGGAGCAAGTAGAGCCACTTGAGAAAAAAAGAACATTAAGTATTTATCGCTCATCCAAGAGCAAGAGGGGTTATTATTATCGACGAAAAAAAATCGAGAAAAAATATAACAGAGAGAGAGAGAGACAAGTGTGGGACGTGACGCCCTCTTCCGGAAGAGATTTTTGAAGAAAAAAAAGAAGAAAAAAATGTCGGTGGAGAAAACGAAGGTCTGATACATTCAAAAGGCGCTGAAAAGCTGGTAGTATCGACGACGAGTGGCGAGTGTCCTGTGATAGAGTCGCCATTTCCCTGAGCGTCCGTGAGCGCTTTTTTTTCTTGCTCGTTTTTTTTTGCTCTTTTGCCTTTCTTTATTTTTGTTCTCTATTCTACCCATCGTCAACGCCATCAAATATTTCGCAGGTCTCGGGCAAATCCCCCTTGGTTGATAAATTATCCATTCGGGCAGGAGACACCCCAAGAGCAAGAGAAAAAAAAAGAAAAAAAATTTTGCGACGGCACAGCAGAACTTGAATTATTGAAGTTGAACAATTATTTACGAGAGACGAAATTATTAATCGAGCAATAAGAGAGGCTACAAGAAGATCAGAGATAGGCCCCCATATATCGCGGCCCCGCCCCGGTCCCCGACCCCCGGGCGTGAATTATTGAAGGCGCAAATCAAATAATTATACAAACTGATTGCGGGTATTGTGATGCTGACGGAGAACTCGACTAGCCAAATGGAGTCGGAGCAAGAATTCCCCACACCGGCAACACCCGGATCTGAAATCGAACAGAAATATGTGCCCATGTCGACAGCATGTGCAGTCTCGACTGCCCATCACCTAAACTCGTCAATTATCTCGGCGGCAGCGTCGGCAAGTGCAATTGACCGAAAACCACCAATTCCCACTTCGATAACGCATGGTTCGGTTTCGGTGAGTTTTTTAATTGTCATACGCTTATGATAAAATTGATGAAAGGTCTTGAAATTTTTTTCGGCTGAAGGTCGTCAAGTTGACCCAACCCCATTCTTGTGAAAAAATGAGAAGTTTGATTTGACTAAAAAAAGTTGAACTTTATGTTTTCTTAACAAATACATCTAAAATGATCTTTTTTGAAATGATTTTGAACCGGAATTGATCGGTTTAATCCTTAAAACTCGTATAGAAATAGTTAGAAATATTATGCATAACGTGCTATTTTGGTAAAAAAAAGCTACTAACTTATTCTATTTTTCATGTTCCAAAAACCCCATTAAAAATGAGTAATCGATTTTAGGTCACTTGATAGGCTATAGCCTGTCGGCCACAAAGGGTTATGAAAGGGATCGAAAATACTCGACAATTTCTGAAAAAATACAGGTCCCGTTTTAATAATTTTTGAAAATTATAGTGCAACTTAACAAGATTTCAATTGAAATTGAAATCTTAATCCAAATATAGTTTGGCTATTTCTTTTAATATGTTTTCAACGGATCCAATCCATAACCCGAGTACACTGCTTATATGCCTTATAATTGACCATTTTTTGAATTTTATTTTCAAGGCCTTTTTTGATTTCAAAAATTGCAGTTTTTTCAAATTTCAACCCATAACCTAAATGTTTTAGGCTTTCCAAAGTAATTTATTCGCGGGCGTGACCGGCTTCGATGAGTCGTTTTTTTCGGCGGCGGGCAAACAAGAATATACGGCTTCGATACCCACCCCAATCGATGTGAAACATTCGGTACAATTCAAGCCCGAGACGTCTACCTACTACCCCATGAATAGTTCTATGGTTCACAGTCACCATCTCTCAAATTCCTCGGTGGTGGTGCCTCAACTTTCCTCGTATGCGGTGAGTTTAGGTGCGGAAAACTCGGAAAATTTGATTTCGGAAAGTCAGGCTTATCCGACAATGGGTTATGGTGCGATTGGGCTGAATGAGGCCATGTATATTTCCGCCCCGGTCCACCAGGGCCAAAATGGTTTGATGAGCTCAGGTATGACCCAAAATTCGATGATGGCCCATTACTCGGGGCTCGGGACGAATCAACTCCACTCAACCAACAATACCGTTATGCCTTCGGCATCTGCGGAATACGACACGGACCCGAGGGAGTTGGAGGCCTTCGCCGAACGCTTCAAGCAGCGACGGATCAAGCTCGGCGTTACGCAGGCCGACGTTGGCCAAGCGTTGGGAAAATTGAAGATTCCGGGCGTTGGAAGCCTAAGCCAGTCCACAATATGCCGCTTCGAATCACTCACATTATCCCATAACAATATGGTCGCCCTCAAACCTATACTCCAGGTAAACATTAGCTCTTTTCTCACCACGCATTCAATGTTTTAAATGGAATAAAGTAGCAAATAAAAACGTAGTACAGTTCATACTCCAATCAAATACGCCAAAAAGTCTAAAAATGACGTATCAGACATTAGTAGGGAAAGAGTTTACAGCGTCCTTGATGGGAGTAAGGACTGTACACTTATGACTCATATGAGTAAATAATATTTTTAAATATTGATGTCCACTAATCGCTATACTATAGTTCAGGAAAAATATGATTATTTTCAAATAATTTTCGAAAACATCGGTCCAAAAATGTACACATTTAGAGACATTTTTTCGAAAACATTGGTATTAAAATATGCTCTCATTAAGACGCGTGTACCAATTATCGTGAAAAGTGCACCTTGCGAAAGAAATGCCCATTAAGAGTGGGAAACATTTGAAAATTATGTTTTGTGTTTGAAGGGACATCATGCGGATTTCGTACTTGTGAAAAGTTAAAAACGTGGGTTGCTTGAAGCATATGATAATTTTTTGTGTTTCTCGTAAGAAATATTGATGGTCGGTGTCGTTCTATCTTCAATAAAAACGATTTTTATTAATTCTTCGATGAAAAAATTACTGAAAGTCGATGACTGGTTGTTTGAAGGCCCTCTGGGAAATAGCTTGTTAAGTACAATGCAGAAAAAAGGGCCTACGATTTATACATGTAAAAACAGAATCTGTGCTTTTAACCAATCGTGACGTTGGCCCGAAAAAAAAAATAATGTAGAAAAAAAAGAAATCAATCCGATTTTTTATACGATATACATACACAAATATATTTATATATATTAGCTCTGACACAGTCGAGTATTCTCGGGTCTTTATCTAAAAATGACGGTTTTCGAACTTAACCGGTGCGTCGACCCATGACATGCTCTAGTTTTTGCTTTAAAAATGAATAAATATAAAGTCTATTGTAAATCGTCATATTGGCAAGGGTGTCACAAATTATTAAAATTAAGTCTTTTTTACCGATTCATATACATTTGTAGAACATTTGTGTTTTGTTTTTCAAGTAAGACATCAGTTTTTTTTTGAAATATTACTCGTTATTAACTCCCGCGCGACAAGCAGGGCCTGATGAGCCCAAAAAGTTTTTTTACGTAGTTTTTTATAAAGATTTTAAAACTTAAACTTATGACGATTTTATGCAAATCCGGAAGGTTTTGGTCTCGTAAACGGGAAAATACCGAAAATGGCCAGAACTGGAAATAATGACTCGTATGATATGGGCCATATCGGAGCATTTTGAGAAATTTGACAATATGGATTCCACAACTATAATAAGGAGATAGGTTTAACTTAAATTAAGGGTTTAAAGTTCACAAAATCACTGAAATGGCATCGGCAACTCGGAATATGTTTTTACTCGTTCGACAGTTCAACTTTATTCGAGCTTTTTAGAGTTTAATGTTTTTTTTGAGAAAAAGTTGATGGGCAAAGCACGATAATAGAATATCATTTACAATTCTACATTTCAATTATCTTTTTTCAGGCATGGCTTGAGAGAGCAGAAAATGCCGCAAAAGCAAAGAAAGAAGCAGATGGATACAATGGCAACGAAAAGAAGCGGAAAAGAACCTCAATAGCCGCACCCGAAAAAAGAAGTCTCGAAGCTTACTTCACCGTCCAACCAAGGTAATTTAAATCAACCAATACGCATCATTCGACTAACTAAAATGCACCATATTACCACTTATGTTAACACTTAATCTAGTCAAAAGTATTAATTGTGTATAATTGTTAATACACATGTAAATTGTTAACACCAGAGCGCAGGCGGTTTTGTAAAAATAGGTAGCGCGTAGGCGGTAATATGTAAAAATAGGTAAAGCGTAGGCGGTAATATGTAAAAATAGGTAGAGCGTAGGCGATAATATGTAAAACTATTTACATTTTGTTAACATAATTTCAAATTGGATTTTTAGTAGATACTCTTGTACGTGTGGTTTTAACATACGTAAAATAGTTGTTTTCTATCTAGCGTCGGTTTATAATTTTTTTGGACGCTAAACTCGTGGGATTTTGTCATAAACCGGTTAAAATTGAAAAAAATATTTAGAAGGCCCGGATTTTGAACGGAAATAATAACAATAGGCTCAATTGGGCCTGCCCTGGGCACAGAAGTTATGAAATGAAAAAATGGTTTTGTTTCTCTTGTGACTAACTTTGAAATAATTTGATTATTAATACAAACTCTTTAGACCAAGTTCGGAAAAAATCGCCGCCATCGCCGAAAAACTCGATTTAAAGAAAAACGTTGTCCGCGTCTGGTTCTGTAATCAACGGCAAAAACAAAAACGAATGAAATTTTCCGCCTATAATCAAGCGCAGAGTGAATAGTAAGCACAATAAGTAAGTTTACTTATTTATTAACAAATTTATTAATCCCATTAATTTTAAATTTATATTATGAATTGTTTACGAGGAATTTTGTCTGAGAAAAAAATGACCTTCAATGTGGTCTAGAATAAATAAATTACTAAATTAAAAGCGGGCGAGTTCAAATCTCTAATGAAACTTTATAAATAATTTATTATCACATTAAATTAATTATTAGTTTTATTCTGTCACATTTATGATAAATATTGATTTGGATCTTCAGCCCCAATTTAATAAACACGTACTAATTGGCTTGTTAATAAAATATCATGCAATTTATAGTCTTTGCTCCCATTAGGGACGGGCATAAATTTTCAAAAAAGGCTCAATAGCGCCTCTAGTATGAGTAATGACTGTATAATTGATTAGGCTTACCTCATAAAATTTGTTTTCATAAAAATTTGCTTCTTATCCGCTTAAAAAATTCAAGTTTTTTAAACATGTGCTTAACTATTTTTCTGGACATATTTCTCGTTCTCAATATTTTAGATACACCAGATGCGCCATTAAAAAACGTTTTTACGTGATTTTTATTCTAAGGTTTTTCTGGTGATCAATTGGAATGAATTTAGGTCTTAGGTGTTGATGAATTTTTAAAGTTAAATCTAGGCTTAAAAGATCTCAAAAAACGTCGTTTTGAAATTTCGGTCAAGTTAGTCCAACTATTCGAAAATCGATAAAAACTACAGGGTGCGGTATAGGACCTAATGAGAGTAAGAAGTTCTCACTGAGCACCGATTATGACCTAATTTATCAGAAAACGGACCTTTTAGGGTCAACAACCCTTATAATACGTTTTGAAAAAAATGGCGAATGGAGTATTCTTTATGGGCTAAAAAGCGCCTCTAATGGGATTAAGTACTTTATTTCAAACGATGGTATACTTACATATATTTTTAGTTATACGAAATGATCAAAAAACGAACTCTTCAATACTGAACTGTAATTTCCCAAGTTCGAACACTTCAATTTATCAGGGTGCATTATACTTGCGACGGAGCAATCGAATAATATATTTTTCATCCATTTTTTGGATACTAGACTGTACACTTCCATTTGTACTATTTTGAGGACAGAGATGACGTAATAGTACGAATTAAACTTTTTTTCAACTAAGTTACCATTTTTCTCAAAATGGTCATTTGCTAAACATTGATATTTATGTTTTCGTTCATGCCTCTTCAAGCTGCCATTTTAATTTTCATTCATTTTTTGGGTTAAGTAATTTGCCCACAAAAAATACTTTTTTAATTAACTTCTACTGTATGAAAAAAAATCCCAGATAGTGAAAATGTAAATGTTTTTAAAGTTAACCCGTTCTCTTTGATGCTTAATTTTCAAAAAATAAAATAGAACATTTCAAAACAAAAAAAAACAGAATTTTTTCTATCTTCAATAAAATTCATGAGCAGCTTTTAGAGTTATCATTATTTAAAATATTTAAAATATTACTTTGCTATTCTTCACTGATTACGAATACCTTAATTTTATACTCAAAAAATTCCTTTTCATAAAAAAATAAATCAACTATATTTTGTTACGGAAATTTTCGTTTTTTCGCAATAATTCGTTCGTGTTATATTGTACATAAGGTAACGGTAAAAAGACAACATGGTCAACTTCAAAACAATCAACTTTATTCGTTCTGTTTTTTTTTGCACTGTTAATAATTTATGAATAAATTAATAAACCAAAATTAAACTTATAAATTATTTATGATTATTGAAGTGTGGCAGGAGTTCAAAAGTAATAATTTAGTTTTTCTTTCAAAAACATAGCCGAATGAAAAACAAAAATGAATGCGCAGAACTTAAATAAATTATAAGCAGGATCTTTCGCCAGAGCCCCAATTTTACTCATTTCTTAAAAAGTCTAACCAGTCAATTAAATTTCTAGACTTCAGTTTTTGCGTTTTATGGACCAATTTTCAAATCACGTTTAACCTTCAAGCACATTGGTGGGACGTTTGTCCACCGGGCATAAAAAACTTTTGTTTTGTCTTGCTTAGACTCGATTAATAGTAATGAAAATTAAACATAACAACAAATGTCCCACCGATGTGCTCGCGGAACTTTTTTTTAAATGTGTTCAAAGGTTACTTCCTAGAGACCGTTATGGAGAAGTAACCGTTATGGAGAAGTAAAAAAAAATTGTGTATCGGTCGTCCCAGCGGTATAGATTATGCGTTAAGTTCCAAGGTCTGTATCCAAATAAACGCGTAAAAATATGACTTTATAGCATTTTTTCTAAAAAAGACATAAATTTCACAGAAAGTCCCATTTTTTTAGTTTTACTTTTTCCTATTAGAAATTACCAACACCACCTACCAAGTACACCACATACCAACGTAAATTACCAAAATATTTGAACAAAAAGGTGTTAAGTTACGTGAATTTTGTTAAGTTACGTGATTTTTGTTAAGTTACGTCAATTTTGTTAAGTTACGTGGCGTTAAGTTACGTAGACAGGCGGTGTAACATTTTATCTCGTATCAGCCACAAAATTGATGGTCATATGAGATTACGATTACGGAATATGGTAATAATAAAAAAAGTTTATGGGACAATACCATTCGAGAAATTTGGGAGGTCCGGTAATTTACTGACAGTGACGTAAAACAGATGCAATTCTCTGCCAGTTAACTAATGGTATGAAATTCCCTACTAGGAATGGCGTATTGAGCAGGAAAGCACCTTGCCGGGTATAAAATATGAACTAAGATTTCTAACACCTGGGAGCAAAGTGTATATTACAATTTTACGGTATGGTGACACCGCGGACTGAATGTTACGTATAATGGTTTGTCCAGTTTGGCTCCTGCTGGTTTAAATCACTGGAGTCTATAAGTCATAACTTTTGGCCCATTAGGACTGATTTTAACCACTAATAGCCAAACTAGACAAACCCCTATACTTAACATTCAGAACCCGGTGTCCCCATACCTCATAATGACTCATATCCTAAAATTTATATTGGATTGAAATCTGTCAATATAAAGAGATTTTCTACCTTAGGTCCTATGGGGTGGGTCAAAAATAAGCCCATTGCACGTGTCATTATGACTTTTCAGTCAAAATCTACCGATAAAAGACCTTTTGTTAATATAAGACGCGTCAAGCTATGAGATAAACACTTTTAATTAGTGTGTACTCAACACAAATGCATACCGTGCCTAAAAGCCGCCCTATAGAATGCATTTGTCATCCGCGATCATCGTCTTCCACGTAATTTTATTTATATCCCAATTTCGAGTTAAGATTTATTGGTGCGGGTGCCCACCTGTCATGTTAAAAACTGTGGCTGAAACCATTAAGAATTGACTAATTGTGTAATTACACGCTTAAGACACAAACCAGGGACACTAATGAAGGATTGAGACGCTACCTATTGTATCGATTTTTTGTTCTTTCTTTCTTTTTTTTTTGCGCGTTTTGTCTTTCAATTTTCATTTTTCGCTTAGACTTTGTTGCATTTATATCGAACCGGGTCCTCGAGGTACATGCTCGAGATCTCGGTGACACGTGGTTAACAATCGAAGCAAAAAAGAAAGATATTTTGCATAGGGTTAACCAGCTTAACATTGACAATACAGACGCATGAACTTGAAATTTATGTGCATTTTTTTATGTTTTTACCGTGTTTAGGTACTAGGACTGACGGGTGCTGAGACTGAAGGTAATCCATTTAAACGCTATTATGAAATCAACGCGTTGATACACGGTACTCAATAACGTAAAATGGAAATTACCAATCTTAACATAATTATTATAATGTTTTCAAAATAAGTGACCCGTATTTGGCACCCGACCTGTGTTGTTAAAATTCGCCTTTACAGTAAAGGCTTTACTTGGTGGCTTTTATATGACGCCCATGAAAATGACCTTTCATTAATGACCTCAAATTTAACCTGAGTCATTATATAATTGTAGTTATTTATGAAAGATCAAATACAGAGGTGCCACATAACTGACGGCCCTTATTTGGTGCCCCTGTAAAGATAATTTTTACCAATGATACATGTTATAAAATTGTACCAAATTGGTATAATTATTATGAGCAAAATTTCAAGTAATGTCAGGTTAAAAAAACCCATTTTCAATTTCAGGCTGGCAACCCTACTCATACTCTCTCCATTTCATGCGCAAAACCGATAATTTCATTTACGCCCAAAAAAACAAAACGAAAAAAACACGAAATAGACGAAAATAATTGAAATCGAATTGTTCAATGAAACAAAGCAAAGAAAAAAAAAACGTCGAAATATTTCGAGTAACAGAAGGCAGCGACAGATACGACAATTACATCCGTTATGCGCATGACGGCACAATTAGCGGATATTGTCATATATTTTTTGGGTGAAAAGTACTTTTCGGTTGTTTTTTGGCACCTAATGACCAGCATGTTCGATTTTTATTATCGAAAATCGAAACGCAAAACTATTGACTAAACTTGACAATTGACCTTGCAGCGTCTGGAGGCCGCAAAAACTCGGCCAAAGTCGCGAAAAATGCAAAAAATAAAAATGAACAAGCTTAACTCGCAGACACGTGAAACCCAATAAAATTCATTCAGACAATTTTTAAACGATATTTTATAAACACTAAACTTAGAAATAATAAAGTAATATTTTGTATAACAAAAAAATCCTATTTTTTATTTACCAACGTGCTAAAAGTTGCTCAAAAGAAGCCATAGTTGTCTATGGGTTAATGCGTCACCAGATCAATATTTAATAATCATTTAAGGTAAACCTTGATTGCGAGGTGTCTCTAACGCTATTTAGCATATTTTGATTTGTTATTAACAAAAACTTTACTAAATGCTAAAAATGGTCGAATAGCGCCATCAAATTTTTGACCAATCAGACGGTCATTTGTGCTGAAGACTAAAAAATAATAAATAGCGCTATGCGCCTTTATCGTGCATCTTAGGTTAGAAAAATTTGGACATTCTAAATAAAAAAAAAATATATATATACATGTATATCTTGTCCGGGCTTCCAAAATTAAAGCAATCAAGAACTAAATTGATAATTTTTGAACCATTTGAAATTTATCAACCTACTACAGTAAAGACAGATACGTTATGTTCTAGAACGTATCACCTCTACAAATTCCATGTTATCCTCTCGTGAGTTTTTTAACGGGGTTGATAAATTTGACAAATTAGACTCAAAATGACAGTAAAGAGGCCATAATAAGAAACATCATCCATTATAATTAGTCGGGTCGAATTAATTATATGTGTTTCGACGTGTCTAATAAGTCCCGATGGGATTGATTAAGTCATCGAGAGAAAGCATGCCATTTTCACACACTATTGATTCAACTACAATATTACTTTCATTGGAGCACACAAAAAATTAAAGAAAAAAATGTTGCATTATGGTGCCCTGAGTGCACTTGATCTTGGCACCTTTTCACACAAAACAAAAATATATATAGGGTATCGATTATGAAGAAAATTGAATAAAAAAAAAATGAAAAAAAAAACGAGAAAAAAACTAAGTGTGAGTGTTGTCCGACATCCACCTGCGCGCTTTAGATGTTGGGCGTGAACACGCGCCATCACGCCATCCATCTGCCGACCGACCTTAACAATACGAGTTAAAAAAGATAAAAATAAAACTAAATTACACTTTTTGTTTTGTTTTGTCTTCCTGCACCATTTTGTTTTTTGTCTTTGATGAGCCGCGTAACGCGTTTCATTACGAACAATAAAAAAAATAACGAATGACGATGACATTTTTACGGGAGAAGTATATTCCCTTGATCAATTGGAAGATTAATACACCCCCTAATCAATTATCTTAACACCAGTTATCGTAACAAAGTGTGGTTTTTGGACCGAAACGTATAGCGATTTAAAATTATCTTGCCAAAACGTCCTACCCAATATAATTTCACAAAATTTCAAAACCAAATGAAAACTTTAAACGCTCAGGGAAACACACAAATTTTGATTAAATATAAAATAAAATTTAAGTTTAGTTAGGATTTTTGTTTTGCATTTATCTAAGCCGTCTAAATATGTTGTCATATAGCCTATAATTCCAGTTATATCGGATGAACAAATTTTACGAATGCTCTTATATAGGACACTTTGTTCAGCGAGTCAAAACGAAACATCACTTTAGATTCTAAAGTGTTGCTGACCAAGTATTCCAATAAACGTAAACTCTAAAAAACGAGTGACCGTGTACGTACTTTTGAAAATGTAAACTTAGTTTTTAGAAAAAGACTGTCTTAAACGGATCCAAAATAATTATAGAGTGACGTCTAAAAGCTCTTATCTTTTGGAAAAAACAATTCCTCATTTCTACCAATTCGTTTTGTGAAAAATCGTTTGATTGAAATTTTACAATCGGTGGTATGATAAAATGATTGGCGCTTACTCAATTTTTATGTTATAAAGCTTGAAGACCAAAATAGAATATATACCGGGTATAGTGTGTATACCGAGCATTTATGATATAAGAATAAAACATCAAAATTCCCAACCTATTTTACGAGCGATTCAGTTAGGGTCATTATACATCGTGCATACGATCCTAAGGAGTCTACAGCAGGGTTCGGCAAAACTTGATTTAAAAAAGCCTGAAGTGTGAAAAAACTCAACTGTCCTGAACTGCCGAAGTCAAAAGTAAAAAATAAACTCAACTTTCCTCAACTGCCCAGTTGGAAAGGTAGAAAAAACTCAGCTTTCCTCAGCTGGCGAGTTCAAAACTATAAAAAAAGTAGAGACACCATTTGTAGACAAACGCGCGAGGTCTCACACAGAGTTGAAATTAGGGTTCTGGAGTCCATGGGTGGCCTAACCATTGATATAAATTATATTATTATTATTACATTATGTCCGAGAGCCTCAGCATCCCGTCTTAGATTAAATAAATTCGACTTGACTCCCCCTTTCCCCAAGAAAAACAAAAAAAAGCCAAAAAATAAAACACTAGCGACAGAAAAAACAATGACTCAGACAAGTTTGCTGCTCATGTCATGTGCGTGCAAAAACAAATGTCCCGGTCAATTATTCATGCGCTCTAGAATGTTTTCGTTTGGGTTTTGGTGTGTGTGAGGATTTTTTTCTTTTTTTTTATTCTATCTTGGTTAAGGGGGCTCGGCCGCCGCCGCTCTGGCACTTGGTCTCGGGGTGGGTAGTTCTCTACCAAAGAAGAAGTCTGGAATATTTGCCACACAAACACACACACACTCTCTAACACACAATGCAACAACTGCATGCTGCTTATACAAGACGAAGAAGAGAGAGAGTCGAACGATATGGGCCCTCTTGCCTTGCTGAATTATGAATGCGAGCAAGGCAAAGGCAGAAAAAGTCGGAGGCTCCTTATTAATTAATGCCGACTGAAGCTAGAGGCAGAAAAAAGGGGACCCGACCTAACGAAAAAAAAAGTATCGGATCTACACTACTGATTTCTATAGGACCTAGACGGCGCCTTTTTTTCTCTGTTCTTGAAATCGCCACCCTTTTTAAAAAAGTATGGCGAGTTCAAGTAGACTCTCTAAATTCCGTAAAAAAAGGAAAAAAAAATACCACACCACACGGTCCAGCGCGTACCCCATTTTTTCTTCTCTCATAACTCAAGCGTTTTTGATAAATACTCTTAGCGTTTTTTTTTGTTTTCGTTTTCGCCGTCGATACAAACCTGCGTATAAAATATTCAGCAGCAAATCAAATCACAAAGTTCAAATGCATTCGCTGGACTCGTTCCATTTTGCGCATTTCGTCTTCAAAAATTGGGGGTCAAAATTTTTTTGTGTGTGTTTCTTCCTCAAAATTACTGGTCTCCAACGAACGTTTTTTTTTGTCGAATGTATGCTATGCTCGTAGTTTTTTTTCGCTGGTTCTAATAAATTATCCCATTCATATTATTTATAAGCAGACTTCGAAATAAGCGTTCATCAAATATAGAAAACACCTCAATTGAAGAACAAAATTACCCAAAAATACAACGATGAAAAAAAAAAATGAAAAAAAATAAATATTCCACGCTTTTGTTCAGGCCTAAAGGTGAAAATAACTAAACATTGCTATGCGAAAAAAAATCATCAAGAATTTATGCGCAGCAGTAAAATAAAGTAAAAAGGCTCATAATTGAAGATATCAATGACAGATGCAGCCCTATCAAACTAAGAATTATTTATCAACCAAAATTCAATACTAATAAAACTCTCATCAAATCATTTATTAATAACTTACCTCGAATACAACTTTGTTTCAACGGTGTGGATCAAAGACATACTTTTAGACTCGATAATAACCGAACCTACGCGGGGGATGTATCTGTACTCTCTTTTGTAGGACAAATAGGAGCACCTCCAAAGGACCCCCCCAAATAACGGCTGTTTTTCAAAATTTGGCCTCTAAGGTAATACGGTATTACTAATACCCCTCACTGAGCCTGCACATTTTTTCCAATAAAGCTTCTGTCGGAGAAACGTTTTTTCGAAACGTTGAAAAAAAAAAATCCCTGAAAGATTGCGGTGCCATAGTCGAAAAATACAACCGGGCCGGGAAATACTGAGAAATTACACCCCTGAGCCGTTATGTTAAAAACAGTTATCTTGAGAATTTCCGGTACTATTACCATTAAATAATTTTCGACATAGTTTGTCAGCGTGTCAAACTACACACTGCGCCGGTATGTTTAAATTTAATTTTTTTCATCTTAGTTTCAGCACTTTTTTATTATCTTATTGTTTCGTTATAAATTTACATTAATTTTTATTTTTCGACCGTTATATTTTTGTTAAAATTTCATTTTCGTCATGTTTTAGGTAAATCGCCTACACGCTGCGCCGTTATGTTTGATATTTTTAAGATTGTTTTTTTACATAAAACGGAGTGAAGTTAACTCCTGTGGGCTTTGATACAATTGTATTTTTTGCTTTTTTGTCGCACAATTTGTGCACATTTAGTTAATCAGTGATTTATTGGCATTTTATTCGCAACGGAGGTTAGCAGTTTTGAAAGTGTATTTTTTGTGTAAAATTCAGAAATCTTCATCCCAACCGCTATTTTCATCCTGAGGCATATTGGTATCGGGATTAAACATATCAAAATTTCGCGCATCTGAGGGCCCATTAAATGGTTGACGAATCGGCGATATTAAAGTTCGACCACGTAGCGCATTCCAGTTAAGAGCACTTAGCCTAAAAGAAAAAAATATTTAGATATTGATGACACATTAATAATTTCAATACCATATTAATAATATGCTAGGATATTATCAACACAGCTCCTGTTAAATTAGCGCCCGCATCAGAACGTTAGATATAAAGTTATTTATCCGAAATATTTTTTTTTACTGAGTCTACCGGAGATTTTTTATGTACACCAGGTACGCGGTTCAAATAACGGACAAATAGCTGAAAGTTTAACTAAATTTGTATTATTATAAACGTCTTTGGAAATTCGTATAATTAAAGATGCCCCCTCCCCAAAAAACGAGTTTTTGATTGGTTTGTTTCCGAGTAGTGTACCACATTACCTTTGGGGCGCTTCAGTAAATTGACACCTTATGCGGAAACAAACCAATCAAAAGGGCGCGTTTGTATCGTATATCGTATACCCTTTGCTGATTTGTTTCCACATAAGGGGTCACTTTACGGAAGCGCCCAAGTTTATGCGGTACATTATTCGGAACGAAACTTATCAAAAAGTCGTATAGCGTATACCGTAGACGGGATACATTTTCTCTAAATGTAAACAAAGGTTTTTTTAATTGAATTTTTGTTTTTATAACAAACTTTTAAGTCCATTTTAAAAGCTCATACAAGTATAATATATTTAGATTTGGAATTTTAGAGACAACTCGCAGTCGATTTTAATAAACTCTCCATAAAATGGATTTAATCAAGCAATATTTACGGCACTTTTTGTTTAATTCATAATTAGATATCAAAAATGTAAACGTACAGGCCGTTGCCAAATCAGAGTCGATTTGGTGTTTTAAACAGCCGACCCTTATTTGGCGAACCAAGGATTAGCCATTAATGGGATACCTTTATTTGGAGGAGCGCTATTTGGAACGTCCCTTATTTGGAGGAACACTATTTTTCTCAAAAAACCTCCTTTAGCACTCCCTTTAGCGAAAGGGACCCTTATTTGAGACGCCTGTATTCGACGACCCCAAACTTAATTACGGTTTATTAAAAATTTCTTAAATACCATTTCTGTTTTTTGATTTCTTCGATTCCGCCTTTGCCGGCTCCAAGTCGATCTCGGGGCGTTTGCCTACAGAGTTTTTTTATAAAATGTCTGGGCGTTCTTGGTATTCGCTCCGGAAATTCAAGAGCATCAATCCCATTCAATATATTTCGATAAATTTCCAATTGATTTCCCGATCGCGCCGAAAACGGTGGCTTGCCGGATAAAATCTCGAAAATTAAACATCCAAGAGCCCATAAATCGGCGGTTAAATCGTGCCCCGTGTTTAGTAAAATTTCCGGGCACACGTACTCGGGGGTCCCGCAAAACGTCCACGTTTTGGCTTTATGTCCAATTTGCTTTGCAAATCCAAAGTCGACAAGTTTTACATAACCTAAAATGTAAATATGGTTAAAAGCATAACTTAAAAATGATATGCTGCATTAACATTATGCTATAACGGAAGAAAAAATAATCTATTTTTTACTTGAATCATTCATTTATTGAATGTGTTCTCACAGTTAAAGTAACTAGTAAGATTTGCAACTGGTAAGATCGAGCGTCTGGTAAGTTTAATCAGTCGCTCGACCTTACCAGTTTCATGCTCTCCCCAGTCTATAGATACACTAGTCGATAGATACACTATTCGACGCTGTATGAAAAATGAGTGTTTGGTGGACGGCCAAATGGTTGTAATCCATAAAAAGCGTAAAAAGACATGAGTTCATGAGACATGATGTCTCAAGAAAAAATTGTAACATAACTGCCCAGGCGAAAATGATGAATAATACAACATTTGTGCAACTTAACTTTGCAAAATTAACTGCGCAAGTGGCGTAGTACCGACATAAACTGAATTTTTGTTTCTGCACTGAAATTCATTATGATCAAATTACTTTTTGTACTTTTTTCGACTACTAGTAGTTTTAGGGTTATTGCTTAATTTCATTTCCCTGAGCGAAAACCCATTTATGTAAAAGTTTACCTTGCTCATCAGTCATTAAGTTTTCCGGCTTCAAATCGCGATAAACAACGCCCCAGGAATGGAGATAATCTATTGCTTCGATAACACAACCAACAACAAAATGTGCCTGACGTTCGTTGAAGGCGCCTTTTACAGGGCTCTATTGTTTTCATCAAAACAATATTATTGTTTAAAACGTTGCTGACGATTTTGAAAGCTTAGTCCTTTAGGTTTTACTTTATGTCTTACAGAGACTACTCATCGGTATACTCATCGTTTCGCATGAACTCCCGGCGTTTTGGTGTTCGTATTTGCTGAATGAACAAGGTGCGCAGTTAACCATGTGGATTTTTTGTGGAACGGTTAACCACGCACCGCAGATATAAGACGTAGTTTGATCTCAAAAACTCACTCTATTCTTAATAATAAATGTCTAATAGATAGTCTAAATTTGCAGTCTGCCATTCTTCAAAAATTGTGACTGTGATTTCGTCATTTGAAGTCACCAGTAAAGTGCAATTGACGTTCGCCAAAGGCACATGTGACAGGGCTCTTATCCAAAAAGCATTTTTGTTCTTCAATTTTTGGGTTCTTTTTGTAAATTTCAAGAAAGCCGCACATCTATCGTATTTGGGTAAACGATAAACGGATTAAAAAGCTGTAAAAAGTAAACATAGCTGTGTAGGGCCCTGGCGTCCTGAATTTTGAATCATTGTCCAAACCTCTCCACCAAGACAGGCGTCAAGCAGCAGGTAAACAAACTTTCGATCGCTAAAAGATAAACTTAAGATTAGCGTATCATAAACACAGCCGAACCCAATGATTGATTGCCCTTCACTAATAAAGCCACTATTATGTTTGATTAACACTTCTGCGCGCTTTTGAAGAACTTGAAATACCGGTTTTACTTTGGATTGCATCAAAATTGTTCTTTTTCAATGAAAATTGTTTATTTTTGTCTTAATTGTTCTTTTTTTTTTATCAAAATTCTTCATTT
>SCLG01000071.1:601598-642354 GCA_004367875.1 Oikopleura albicans
AAAATTTGAGTTTCAGATTTTAAAATTTCAGAATTGTAAATTTCAAAATTGTTAACTTGGTACTGAACAAATTTACTAAATACCTAGTTTGGACACGTTTTCTATCTTCCTCCAATGAAACATTAATTGTCATTGGCTCATAATTATTTGTAGTTACCAGACAATCGTAAATTGTCACCGAAATGTTACCAACCAGCCGGTTTCGGTTAAAGATTTGAAACGTCGAGTTTTGAATGGTGTTAAGAACAAGAAACCCATTCTCATCTATGATGGCATTTTTGGCTGTCAAACGACCGTTCGGATAGGAGTTAGTTATCCGACACGTTTTTAAGGTCATCTCCAACTTATTTTTTAAACACTGACTGACAAAGGGGTTCAAAATTAACAAATATTTTTCGAAGAGTTAAAAAAAAGACTCATTTGACACACGCATACACTTCCGTACCCATTCAAGACGTCTTTTTACGTCCAAAAAAGCGGTCAAATGACCGAAGAATGTTCGGAATGAACAGATCCTAATTTTATAAAACAATATAATTGGATAACGCGGGTTAATTCTCAAAATTTTGTTTTAAAATATAATCGTTTTGCCGATATCATGACACTTTCGCATCATTCATAGGCTATGAATCATAGCCAATGATTCATATCCTGCGAGTCATAGGGCTTGAAATCTGTTAAGATATGAGAAAAATCTCTCGATTAGGGACAGAAATAGGCCATTTGCACGCGGCATCATGAGTCATCGGGCCAAAATTTACCAATGTAAAGAATTTTGGGATGATATGGCAGACACAACTGTATTGGTTTTTCTGTATTACCCCAAGTGCATAGGACTTAAAACGATTTGAACCGTTGACTTATTGAACACTCTTGTATCAACAACATATTTGGGATTTCGCCTTTTAATAAAACAAGTTGAACGTGTTCTTCTGGACTCATCATCTGACCTTGATTAATCGCCACAATTATAACTGTGACATTTGTTGTTGATAAAATAGTATAATTTCTTGTCGAATACAGAACGCCAGAGAATCGAGTTATTCCGAACATTGAAGTGTATTTATTCGGTACGACTGTCATCAGAGATAAAAAAATAAAATGTAAAAACTTCTGTTTAGTTATTAATCTTAAAGGTACAGGCAGGGCTTGGCACAATTTTTTGGCTTGCTCAGATCCAAAATCGCAATTTGGCCGAGCCAAATTTGTTTTTTTTTTTGTCTCAAAAGCCCAGCCGAATCAAGCCAAAAAAGCCAATTATGCTGAATTTTGGGTATGAAAATAATTTATGGTATGGGAACATTTTTTTTTCATTTAGTATTCATCTATTTTCTACAGTTCTCGCCATTTAAATTCAAACATCTTTTGTGTAGTGGTATAAACAATAAGCGGTATTGGCCGATAAGAAAGATTAATATTTTTTAGCCAAACAGTCAAACAACGTAACTTTGTTTCTATTTTGTTTTAAAAATGCTGTTTGAATTCAAATAGCGGGACCGTTATATGGACATAGTCTATGTCACATAGTCTATGTCACATAGTTATTGACATTTTGAAATGTCATCCATGATTTTCCTGATCTAGATTTTCATCTCTGCCTTTCACAATATAGTACTCCATACTTTTTAAATTTTGGTCCACCTCATTAACGCCTTGGTTCCTCGCCGATAACCTTTTCAATTTTTTACCTTTTACCATTTGTTCTGTTTTCTGGATTTAAATGGTCTTATTTAAACGTGATAAAAATTTAATTTTTGGGAAATACGAAAAGTAAAAAAAAATTGGATGGAATAAATAAAAAATTCCATTTTGAAAACATTACACATGTATAAAAAATGCGAGCGAGCGTCAGTCATTTTCTAATTATAACGCCAGTTTTAATTGAATTTGATGAATTTGAAAAAATAAATCAAAATAATAGGGCTTGCCGCTTGTTGGCTAACGCGATTTCATTTAAAACTGCTGTTATTTTGACATACATGTAATTACTTTACAATTTTAATCATAAATCCACTCTTGAATCATTAACGATTTTTTCTGTGCATTAGTGAATACTGGCTGTTGGTCAAATTCACTTACTGTTCGTATTAAAATATTGATAGCCTCCGAATTACCGCCATCATCCACAGCTATGATGCGCATACCATAAATTGGAGAAGATTTGTAATCAAGTTGCTTTTTAATTGAAAATAGCCCACTGCGTTCGTCAATTTCAAAGTAGTCGTTTTGGACAATTTTGAACTTAAAATCCGAATCAGGGTCGTGAGCTTCAATAACGTCAATGGGTCCAACGGTATTCTTCAAGACACTAATCAAGGTTCAAAATATGCTATTTTAGATACATCAAGTAACCAGTTATCTTTGAATGTTAATAACTAAAAGTTTTGTTACGATAACTGGGCAGGGAATTCGGTAATATAATTGGAAATCGCGATACCGTATCACCGATACGGTTCGGGCCAAAAAGTGTGGAGATAACCTAACTTTGTTGATAAGATAACTGGTGTAAAGATAACGTGTTAGGGGCTATGTTTCAAGGGACATGTAGGATGAGAGACGTCAAGTTATTACCACTGCGTCATCTTTTTGCCCCAAAAGTAGAAGTTTTCCGGTAACAGTCAGTTTGCCGGTTAACGGTTAGTCAGTTAACAGCGCACCCTGTGTGAAATAAATACTACCTCAAAAGCAGTTAAGTTCGAACCCATGTACTAATAATTTTTCCGTCGCGAGTGTTAAATTTTGGCGCTTCGTCGTTTTTGTTAACAACATTAATCTCTAAAAGGGCTGAAGACGCTCGATTTTGACACCGAAAGTTGATTTTCGCCGTCAGAATTTTTTCTTTTTCGTAATCAAGCTCACTATTTAGAAAAATATTTCCGGTTTGTTTGTCGATTCGAATGAGGCTTGATTTTGTAGTGTACTCAGGTATTGGGCACAGTTTTTCCCCTTTTCAGGCTTCCAAATTTCAAGTAAAAGGTCATGAGATCTATAAACGGGATTTAGTCAATCATGAACTGTGCGCTTTTTCCTCAATTAATTTGTGTGTAAAAAAGCGGCGTACGCTACTGTATGCTTATTTTTTGTTTCATTTTCACAAATAAAAAATTAAACGAGTTGAAGCTCATAAATTAGTTTATGAAATTTTTTTGAATTTTTTTTAAATGGATGTTTTTTTGATTTGGAAATGTTTTTTTTGAGTAATTTTTTCTAAAAACTGAATGCTTTGAAGGCCTGCCTCGTACGTTTCGTATAAAACTTTTTTCAATCGTCGTTTCCTCGACACGATTACGGTAAATTGCAAATTGAAAGTTCCATTGATTCCATTCATTCTCTTGATCGATTATTCTTAAGCTTGGTTAAGTATACTTAAGCCTCATTTATCCCCTAATAACCTTACAGTTATGATATTATTTATTATATAGGGCGTCTTAGTATTTTCAGATCGCTTCAAATGATAAGATTATGCCGCCATAATTTATGCCTCATACAGTAGGTGCACTTTTTCCGACCGCTATTTGCGGCAACCAAAACCACGAGTGGGTGGACGTGTTGTATTAAAGTACACGGCCTACAGACTGTGTTGGTTACAATTTTTGCAAATTATAGAAAATCTTAGTAAATTTACCATTAAGATATTTATTAGACATTTACTGTGTGTTGCAGCTCAGACTGTCCAGCTTTGAGGAAGTCTTATTTGATTTAATCCCTAGTTTACCATCATCGCGTCAATCTGAGCTCCAACACATGATACAAAAAGTTCCTGAAAAATTAGGGAAGTAGTGACCCCGTAGTAACCCTAATGTTTCGTCACCTACGCACTGCGCTCTTATGTTATTTTTCACGTTCATTTTTTTGGGTGAAACATTACAATCGGTATAAGGTATCGCTTTTTTAATTTTCAAAAACTTCCAGTTCAACGATAATGAAATTGAACTATTTTTATATTAGCGCCAATAAAGTTCATATCTAGATGAAAGTGTTACTTTATGAGTTTAACCGTCTCCTCAATGAAATATTGGTTTCCATCCAATCAAGCTTATTGAAGCAAATTATATGTGCAAAATAATCCCCAGCGCGAACGTTTTTCAGTTCATTACGTGATCGGATTTGATTTCCATTAATTTCGAGAAATTCAGGTGCTGGACGATCGTCATATAGACTGGCGAAATTCGTTAAAGCCGTTTTATATCCATCAGAAGCGCTAACTCGTCCAACAGCCACAGCCTTCGTTGATGTAAACAGCGTTAGCGTTGATGGGAAAACTTTTGAGGTTTTTCAAGTCAAAACTTTTGAGATTTTTTATTGATTAATAATTTTTATTATATACCTATAATTGGTAATCGACCATGGTGCATTCGATTTTCGTACTTAGACTGACCCAAAAATCAATCAGGGAAGATCAAGTCGCTAAAACACGAAAACTTTACGTTTTCGGGTCTGATGTACATCATTAAAACAGAAGTTTTATGTTAAAAACCACCTTGACATTGGCCATTTGTTGCTTTTTTCGGCGGCAATTTGATAATGTTGATTGTCTGGTACTTTGAGCCGCATTTGACATCAAGTGATAGTGGAAGTGATTGGATTTCGGTTAGCCTCATGCGCATGTTTTTCGGGTCAAAATTTATTAGTTCATTTGGGCGTATTTTGAGCGTGCGATGTGTCAGGCGTTGATCGTATGTATAGACGCCTAAAGTAATACTACTCTCCTCGCCACGTAGAAAATAGGTTCTTGGTGACATAAATGTTGGCTGGATTCTCGTGTCTTGGAATTCGGGTTTTCGCGTTCATAATATAATTGTTTATTTTTGTTTATTTTTTGTCCTGACACTTTTAGTGTAGCAAAATTACTTTTTAAGGTACCAGGGTCCCTGGTCCAGGGATCTAGCCTGACTTGGTCGAACAAGAAAAAGGTCAAAACCTTGACGAGGCCGAACCAGGAATGGTTGAAACCCTGAAAAGGGCGGAAACCTAAAAAGGTCGAAACCTAAAAAAATAACTAAACGGCTTAGGTGATATTTTAAAGAAATATACATGGCGTTTTAAACCCTTGACTTCGAAAGAAATCGTAATATTTTTTTCCGAGCAAAACCGTTTAGAACGCCAGTTGCATGCCCGCAATAGAACATTCCGAGTCCAATTGAATTGCCTGTTTACTTTGTCGCATCTTTTCATAAAAAGTTGATTTTCATTTCGTATCCAAAGCACATTGTTAGTATGTTGTATTTTTTGCCACCAAATGAGGTCAATTTTCAGGTCGTCTGCATTTATACTATCTTTATCTATAAAAGGTTTCCAAATACAGAGGACGCTAAGTAAAGGTAGGTTTCGTGTTTTTCGAAAACTATCCTTATATAGCGACATTCTTACTCTCGGCACTTTTTAGCTTACTTGGACATGTTGATTCTATTTTGGAAAATTTTGTGCTCGAATCTTCAAAAATAATAATTTTTAAGCTTTTAGAATTAGGGTATCCAGTTTTTGAGGCGAAATCCTAATTTAGCGGGGGTTGACCCCAAAAATAGATTAGTTTTATTTTTGGCAATTTTTTTATATAATTTTAGGTCGAAAAATGGACATCTTCTTCGAGACTAAATAACTTATACCGATAGTATTTTTCGAGTATGAATTGACGTCTTAATAAAAATACAAAATTTGGTTTTAAAAGCGGTATCTTGCAAATCTGTATATTCTGGACCAAAGAAATATTGGGTAACGCCTTTTGCCAATGAAAACGGACCACAGTGACTAACATATTATTTATTTCGAAGCCTGATCAGTAACCTCAATTTCGCCAATTGCAATCTCATTCGGCGTATTGTAATCAGTCAGAATCGAGAAAGCCGAGGTTTCTATCACTGGCTTATTATCATTACAGTCCGACACTTGAATTCGAATTCTTTCCGTTGACGTTATCGTCTCATTTTTTGTTGTTGTAGTTTGTAACGTTACTGGAACAAAAATTTCGGAGTTTTTCTCTGCATCGATTGGTCGAAAAAGAGTTATCCAGCCAGAAGTTTTATGTATCGATATATACTGTAATTTGGGTTTAATTAGAACATAGGTTTTTTAGAACTACTGTACAAGCTGGCTTGGAGAACAATAAACCGATAAAATATTATGCGTTGTGACTCAGTTTTCTTTATTTTTTACAGATCCCCTGGAGCCCATCTAAGACTACTTATGAACCTCTAAAATGTAAATTCGAATGTATGACTCTCAAAGTTATTTTAGTCAGAAAACATTTTCAACGAATCAAAATATTTTAAAACCCTTGCTGAGAATTTTTCACAAAAAATTCAACGCGCCCTTGGCGTCTGTATTGTTTTTTGGGCGCTAATTTGCCAAGAACTTTAGGTATACGATCACATTCGCGTATCGTATAGCTAAAAAGTTCACTGTAACTAATGCATACCGGATAGGCCCTACCTGATAGTTCCTCTTCTGGGAAAGAAAAGCATACTATCAGGTAGGGCCTATCAGTGATAGCCTATCACTGATAGGGTATCCGGGGTAGTACGGAACCCTACTAGCAACACGCTCGCTCTATTTTTTGTGTTTTTATTCGGAAAAAAAAGGAAACATGCAGTTTGGAGCGCCAATGAGACAACTGAGATGGGAACGGGAGTACTTTAAGTTTCTAATAGACAACCGGAAAAATTAAGGTTCCATGCTACCGGCGTATCCGCGGTTAAAATCGGGATCTTCGAATCATTTTGAAACCTTGCGCAACGGATTATGCATATTTTACTTGACATAAAATTTCAAAAAGTTCAAAAATTTCGAAAAAGTTCAAGAAAAAAAAATTCAAAAAAATTCGAAAAAATATAAAATAATTTTAGTATTGATCTTAATCCAATTGGCGGATACCCTAATATTGAAGCTAATGATACAATTTTGTACTCACTGTAATGTGTTAACGTCCAAAGTAAACTGTTGGTCGCTGGGGACAATTTCCACCCACAAATACATTTGTGAACTTTTTGGTTTAATTCCTTGATCAGTCGCGATAATTTTGAGTCTTAAAACATTATTTTACTCCTCGCTCTATGTTGATTGTTTTTCCCCATTTGACCTCGTTTTCATTTTTTAAAATCTTATATGTCCTTGGAATACATGTACAGTACACAGGTTGCGCCGTTATGTTTCACCCCGTTATGTTTCACTTTTCCCGCCCGTGCTGTTATGTTTCACTTTTTTGAGAAAATATTTTCCCCGAATACATATTTTTATATGTTAAGCCCTACGCAGTTATGTTTCACTATTTCCCGCTCGGGCCATTATGTTTCACTATTTTTAGAATTTATTTGTGAAACATAACGGCGCACCCTGTGTATATGATAAACTTAAGGGTCTAGAAATGATCAAAATATGGGATTTATATTTTTGAAAACCCCTTCTAATAAAATTTTACAATTACGTATATAATTGTCACGATACGGCGACACCCTATGAGTCATAACTTATGACTCAGTGTGAACTCAAGAAGCTGATTATGACTCAGTGTGAACGTTATGAGTCATAAGTTATGACTCATAAAGTTCAGACTCTGTCAAGATATAAGGTCCATATTATGGACTCCATAAGATATACGCTATTTTTGTGAAAAATTATTTAAAACAAATCAGAGGCTTACTTAGTAAGCCTTACTAGTTAAAATTTACCTATAAACAGATTCTGATGGGATTTCTGAAGTGGTGAATATATGTTTGTTGCGCACTTGAAATAACGACTTGTAAGATAAACATTCGTATTCAACACGTCCATTTTCGCCAACATCTTGGTCACTAATGTGAGGTTCAAAATCAACCAAAACTTAACAGATAGTTAAACTCCAAAGGGGAAACTTTCATGTGACGGCATCTACACATAAGAAAAAAGGTTCCTTAAAAATTGAAATGAAAACAAAACGTCTAAAACATGCCTTTATCCACGATTTGACAATCCTGGAAGTTATAGTTAAAGTCCATTTTGACTTTTTTAACACATTAAAATTCACCACGAATATTTGTTGTTAAAACTAGATTTAATGAGCTTATTCATTTTTAACACCAAATTTTGATAGGTCAATTTGTATAGGTTACTTGTTCTAAAGCGGCTATTAAAGAAAACGCGTTAAAAAGTTTGGTGTTAAAATTTTTTGATGTTAAAAATTTTTGATGTTAACATTTTTTATTTTAAAATTTTTATGTTAAAATTTCTGATACTATATTATGGAAAAATGGCTTATTTATTTTCTCTTAGATTCTCCCAAAAAATTACAGTTTGACCTAATTATCCATCTAATTAAAGATTTATTGAGCGAATGATTTTTTTCTTTATTCCGAACCGTGTACTGGCGTCCATGCGGTATATCAATTGATATGGCTGCCAGATGATTTTCATGTATTCGAAGCCGCGTGAAAAGATCGGCGGATTATCATTTTCGTCGATTATTTGGACTGTTACGTTTGTTTTAACTGTCGCATTCAATTCCATCAAAACCGCCGCAATTTCGAACTGGTATGTACTTTGAAACGACTCAGATTTATTTATATAAATCTATATATTTTGTTTTAATTTTAAAATCACATCGGGCGTCTTCAATATCAAGGATTACCTGATGTGACATATGATTACTCTACATGAGCGCGTTCGTTTTTGAGACTATCTGAGTATGTATATTAATATCCAGCTATTAATGGGATTTCAGCCATTTTCTTCATTTAATTAAAATATTGAGTTGTTTTCCTTTTTCACCTGTGCCATTTGGGCAAAAAATTAACCGATTACGTAATTTTGGCCAGATACCGGCATAGGGCGTAGGCGGGCTCGCTAAAATATTTCCTTAAAAAATGATCGAATAACGGCGCTGCGCAGGGCCTAAGTGGTTTCTCTAGGAAATCTTTTCAAACAATTGACATGATAAAATTTTGACCGAATAACTTTAGGAACCGAAATTTTCTGAGAATTTTCAATATATTTTTGAAAAATGTTGACCGAAATTATTTATAGGGGGTAGCCAAATATTTTAGCAACCTTTTTAGTGATAAAATGAGACGAAAGTCCGATTTCCGTACAAAACGAGACTTTAAATTTCCAAACTATGTTAATAAAGTCCAGGTATTGAAGTCAAGTTATTCGCATTTCAGCCATTTTTCGTATAATTAAGATCATGAGAAGTTTTCCTTGTTTGCTCGCGGTCAAAACGCTTAGTCGTGTAAATAACGCCATCCAGTGGGTCAATGGCAAAGTCCATATGGTCACATTGGAAGATAACAGAATTTGATTTGTATACCAAACTTTTTCTGGTCTTTTTAAACTTACAAAAATGTTAGAAAAAAAAACCACAAGTTAATTGACCATTTTTCAAAATTTCAGATTCAATTCCTGTCATATTTAGCATACAAACCCCCGACCAGTTAGCCTGAAATCACCCGGGGTGCTTCACCCCTGGGATTAAAAGTTTAATATTTTCACGGCGAGCTTCCCATGTAGTTATTTATGAAAAACACACGTAGTGGCACACAGGTTGTCCAAAATCACAATCATGGGTCGCTCGCCGTGAAAATATTAACTCTCAGGGGTGCTGTCAGATTAAAGCGTCACGGCTTTGTGTGTCAAAAATGGCCGAGAATTGAATCTGAAACTATAACAGGTACGAAAAAATTGCCCGATATTGTCGGCTTCTGAGTCAATCTGAAGGTCAATTGATCCCTGTCCAAAAATAATGACCGATAATTGATGAGTTCGGACGAATTCGCTTAAATATTAATTTTCACAATCTGTACATAAATCGCAGATTCAATGGGCTTCTTCTTTTTTTTTGTTTCTTGCCACTTTTTTATGAACGATGTGATATTCATCAATATACCGTGTGCCCGTGCCAAGGTAATTAATTTTCAGCAAAAAAAGGTGTGGTGAGTGCCCACATCATTGAAGGATTATTCGATTTATTCCCTCGGTAGCATAACTGCTATTCTGAGCTCTATTAACCGCCTATGCTTTCTAACCGCAAAAAAAACGGGAGATGAATGAGATGGCAATATTGATATAATTTTAATTAGATAAAGAAAAATTTTTCCTTCTATAGATAGTGGTTGAAATTGACTGACAAGCAGTACGGTCATAAATACACTATTTACAAGGTTAAGACCAGCGATGGTTTTAACGGATTAGAACTATGACATAGTTAATATTTCATATTCGTCTAGCCGAAAGCCAAAACAAAAAAACTATGAGGACAAAACTGAACCTCACTTGACTGCATACTCTTTTCGACGGAAACTTTCAACCCCTGAACCCACATATTGGTCAGCATATCATATCCTGTCCATGGAGTCTTTTTAATATTATCCGACGGATAATTTATCCGTTATATAATGTTTTACTCTATGTTGATTTCCATTGTCATATCATTCAATAGAAACAAACTATACACGAAAACCGGTTGAAAATGCTAATACATACAAACGTTTGCAATATGTCCTCGGGGGTTAACGGATCAGAACTATGACATACCGTGCGGTACTATGACATACCGTATGTCATAGTCGGTATAATATTATTTCATATAATATTTCAGATATTCTAGCCGAGCCCTAAAAAACTATGATGACATAATGTGAAGCGCACTTGACGGTATACTGTCTGTATCTAAAAAAATAACTCGCGAACACATACACCGGAATAGATGTATTGTTTTAAGTACACCATCAGCGCCGTTATGTTACTACCCGTTTTGTTATCAAAAACTCCGTTATTTTCCCACTTTTTGGGACTTAATGAACTTCAATTTTGAATTATTGAATCAAACGCCCTACCCTATTATGTTACCATTGTTTGAGATTCGATGGTGATAAGATAAGGGCGCAGGTTGTGTATATATCGGGTATCCAACCTCAACAACTACGTTTTTGCGCTATTTAGGCTTACAAAAACGTATCAGTTGAGGATGGACATCCCGTAGAATATTTTCCATATTTCCTGTTATAGAATTGCTAACTCTGTGCTAATTTTCACTGTCATATCATTAAGGAGAAGAAACTATCGAAATTAAATCAAAACAAATTTTATGAGGTTATTTTAAGAGGTATTATTGTATTTTTCTCAAAATTGCATTTCAGTGTCATCAACGGTTCCCTGACGCGAATTATACATAGTTTTTTTTGGTATTTTTCCATCGTCAAAAATGACGTGAGTTTTTATGTTTGACGAGACTATCTTTTATGCGATTTTATGATTGAAAAATAAATCAATAGATTTGCATTAATATGTTCATTGACGGAAAATGACGACTAACGCTCAAACGGAATGCCAACCTAACCTAACGCTAATGCACCATACGTGTGTATGATTCACCGATCTATTAGCCTAAAAGTATTTGGCGACTAAAACTTGCAAAAATGAATTTTCCCACGTTAAACCTTTCAGAAATGATAAAAATATTCAGATGAAGTTACACAAGTTAAACAGTTAAAATTTGGGTATGTTATCGTATGTACCTGGATATACTATCTCCTAAAATTACGCTATAATTAATTTTAAATTTAACAAAAAATTATATAAAAATAACCGAACTGATCGACAAATACACCCACACGGCACACCGAAGTAAACCATTTTTTGACGAGCTTCAATGCCCCCCACATTGGATTAATGAATTAATAATTTCAGTAATTGTAAAGACAGATGAAAATACCCCCTTTTATTGGGACAAAAATCTCATTAAAATTAATACCACAATACCAAAAACTTTCAAATTTTTCTGAAAAACCATTTCCTCGAAAAATCCCTTTTTAAACCGTGCTGCCGCCTATGTAGCTCCGCTTCGCGGGCCCATTCTGTCACCTAGGAGGGTAATAACATCCTATGTAACTCCACTTTGCGAGCCCGTTCTGTATCCCAATATGATAATGGCATCCTTTGTTGCCCCGCCTGTCGGGCCCATCCTGTACTCCAATAGAGTAATCGCATCCTAACTAGCCCCGTTTTGCGGGCCTGTTCTGTACTCCAATAGAGTAATCGCATTCTATGTCAAGTCTATAAAACCAACAAAAACACAAAATCTCGAAATAAATTGTTTTATAAAAAATCGATACTTTTAATAACTTTTGTCATTTTTTGACCCTAATTAATTCAAACCGTGACAATTAATGCATCAAAATACACGTTATAAATTCATATTTTACTTGAACAAGGGGGTGCTTGAATCAATTAACACACAAAAAAATTATATTTTTGTTCTTGGGACCGGCATTAGGCGTTTCAGCGGGAAGCGATATAAGTGAATTTTCCAAAATTTTGAAATTTTAGGTACAAACCATAATTTTTTTGAGTAGTGTCGTATAGCAATTAATAGGGTATTGAAATGCGAATAGTTCTACATCACAGAAATACAGCAGTAAAATAATATTAAAAAAATTGGAAATATGAGTTATATCGTATTAGATTAGAGGCTAATAATTTCCAGATGTTCCAGTTATTATCGATAGAAATGTACTTGTTTATGTTAATAAAAGGCGAATTGGATATCGCGGTTCACTTATTGTAGTTTGGGGCAGCAAATAAACTAAAACATGAGTTTCCTCCGTTTTTTTTTTCGTTTTTTCTAGATAGAAAAACTTGAGTTATTTTTCGGGCGTCAAAAACTCGAATATGGCAATTTAGAAAATGAGAAAAGACGGCGGCAAATCATGTAAAACGCCGAGTAGTTTTCAAATAATGTATCAATGATGTATAGACTATACGGTATAGTCTAAACAGTATATCTAAACAGTATAGATGACAAATTAATTCATATTTTTTTCATCTTGAAATGTTTTGGTTACTTTTTTGAATTCGCATTTTAATTAGTTTTCTACTTTTGATAAATCAATGTTGAGTCGAGCTACTCAACGACTTTTTAATTATGCGCCTTGATTAGACCATAGCTTGGTTGTTGGCCTTTAATTGGCGTTATTGGTGTGCCAGGCGGCAAAAGTTCACTCACCTCATATTTGTAATTATCTAACTCAAATCGAATGCCCTCATATTCCCAAGAAATCTTCTCTGAAAAGTAGACATTTTTCACGGCGGAAACACTGTAATCGCCAAACCGCCAGCTCTCATCAACAGTTTTTGGACTATTCCTGTGAAAATGAAATAAATAAACCGCTATTTTAAAAATGAATATAAAACAGCGAGGGGTCTTTCGATGTGCGCTCTCTCCATGTTCATGTCTCTCTCGACGGGCAGTGTTTCAGAAAAATTTGTAAAAAGCCTAGATGTGCGTCTTTTTAAAGCATGTTTTTATCGGAATTTACCTCTCGATGTGCATGTCTCTCTCGATGTGCATGAATTTCGGAAATTGAAGATGCACATAGAAAGACCCCTGACTGTAAACATAAAGTCTGACTTACCCAATGTGAAACGATTTTTGCTCTAATGATAAGTGGAAAAATTCAAGAAAAATTAGCGATTTCATAAACAAAAATTAAAAACTTTTTATAAGATCAATGTTTTTTTCTTTTTTTTTCTGAGTGAATCGCATAAAGTGTATAAAGTTTGCGCTAATGAGATTTGGTTTTCGAAGTATCATTTTTTGGTGTTCGGACGTCCTCTTGATGCGCTTTGATCGATTCTACTCTCGAGGGATCATTCAGAGCCCAATGTTTTCTATACCGATTGAATATATATTTATATTCGAAAAAATGAAAAAAAATAATGTATATTTGTTTTCATAACTGATCTATTTGCTGCAATAATTGAGCAACACGCTAAATTAATTAGATTCTAAGGCACCGTTTCAACTCGGGAAACACATAGTTCGGATAAATGGGCACCGATTCAATTTGAGCCAAAGCTGGAAATACACATTCTCGGTATTTAAGTATTTCGGCAAATTGCATTATGCAGTATTATAACGCGGTAATATCCTATAATAGGTTACTAATTTACTAAGGCTAATAATTTACTAAACTATTGTCGTATTAGAAATTACACTAGACTTAGTTTCAAACATCAGTCGTACACAGTGTGAGAATCACAGGCTAGTGTATGGTGGAGGGTACTTTCGCGACCATTTTTGGTCGCGAAAAACCCCGTCGATAAGTACTTTTTTTACTTAAAACAGTGGTCGCGAAACTTCGCCCAACAGACCATGTGGTCGCGAAACCATATTTTGAACAACAATTCGCGACCAAATGGTGTGGTCGCGAAAGTACTCATTAACGGGTTTTTCACAAATTGTCGCGAAAGTACCCAACTCCTACTATATACCGTATGTTGGAGCTCATATGGTCCGGATTTGCGTAATTTTCATATGATTTTAAAAACTATTTTGGCATCACGGCGACAGTTTCTGCTCCATCATAAGGTATATCAGTGCTATTACAAATCAGAGTGCGTTGTAGTGTTCAACGTAAGTATCGGCAGCTGATATCGAAAAATGAACAATTCGTCTGATGGAGTTTGAATTCAGTGACAATAGTGTTTTTTGCAAAATTATTTGGCAAAAAAAATGTGTTGCTGTATAGATCTATTGATTTTATGAATATGAATTGGACATGAACAGAAAACAAATAAAACTTGGCCGGGTGGTTCATGCTTTTTTGGAGCATGCAAAAAATAATTTTGACTGAATTTAGCTTTAACGAGTTTTTAATGTTAGTTTAACTTCATTTCAACATAGAATCTTGAATTCTAAATGGTTTGTTTTTAGCAGTCCGAACTTTTTCAGTGGACATGTTTTTAGCGTCCACAGTTAATCTTCCAAAAAAGGTCTCCAAAGTATCATTAAAAGCCTTTGAAAAACACTTATGAACACTCGTAATTCTAAGAATTAAACTGATCTTTTATAACTTGGCCTTATAAACTCTTAGATGATGGCGCCACAAGTTTGAGAGTTTACAAATTTGATTAAGCAGCGGGGTACATGTATTTGGAAACAAAATGCGGGGTAAATTTCAAAAAAACTTTTTCGCCACATAACGCTTGTGTCTTATTTTAATGTTTAGTGTTTGAATATATATGTTAAATGTCTGTACCATTGGCTCATTTAAAAAAAAAAAACTTTACAATGTATTAGTAAAACATTAGAGTAAGTTACACGAATTCTAAAGGGTGCTTGACATAAAACGTACATAAGGTACAACGTGAACCTAATGTATGAAAATCATGAGCAAATTCTTTATTTTTGGTGAAATTCAGTCTTTTTTAACAGTGGTTTATTTATTTACTTGTTGAATGCAACATGGAATTAAGTGAATGAAAATGAATTCTACAAGTTGGGCCGCTCGTCATCTTCGGTAATTACGGGCAATGGTTTTTCTTTGTAAAGCTCTTCGATTTTTTCGGCATCTTCGGCTGATTTGGGCTGTTGACTGTCCGTATCAAACGAACTATTCTGATGGGCAAGTGGGGCACCGGAAACATCCTCATTTTCAAGCTCGGCTTGTTTGGCCTTTTCCGCATCAATATTTCGCTTATTTCTGATAACGTATGCCAAAATACCGAGACCAATTATGAGCAGTCCAGTGGGTAAAATCAAGCTCTTTTTAAATTCTTGCTCGGCACGAAGTCGAGCCGCCTCCTCTTCGGCCGCTTCCGCCGCCATTTTTTCATAACGGTCTTGGGCGTGCGAAGGTTCTGGAGGGACATATTGGGTTGGTGGGGCGGCTTTTAACACCGCTCGGGTCGGCGCGGGTCGTCTGGCAGGAGGACCACCCCTTGGAGTATTACCCCAACCCGCATTTCCACCACCTTGATTAAATTGTTCCGCGGGGCTGTGCCCAGGATTAAAATCATTTATCTCTTCATTGTGACTATTGGCAACATTTTGAGCGCGCGCTAATTGGTCCCGCAACTGCGGGTTAAGCACATCGACCATTTCTGGCGGTCCGCCGCGTCCACCACCTCGGGGAGGACCTCGACCACCACCACCGCCGCCACGCGGTGGCCCACCGCGTGGTGGTGGTCCGCCTCGTGGTGGTGGTCCTCCGCGTCTTGGTGGCGGTCCTGCTCCAACCGAACGAATTGACACCTTTTTCTTCGCACCAGCCCATTGCATAGGTTTGAATGATGATGGTTTTTCTGTAAAATTCATAAACACGAGGCATTAGAAATAATAGATTGAAATTTCTGTACTACACTTGTCATAACGGTTTTGAAAAAAAACGAATTGCATGGGAAAAAACAATCTTGTCAACCAATCAATATGATTTCCAAATATGATTTCCAAAAAATTCCGACATGTAATATGTAACATTTAATATGTTACATATGAAAAGATATGGGAAATATTACAGAACGTTGTTGTATGTAAGATTGGCGTCAGAGAGCACAAAAAAACATTTCTGCAAAAAAATTATGACTGTGAACACAATAGAAATTCTTTGAAATCATGAAAACAGACAAAGGTAATAGTTCGTTTTTGATTATTGATTTATTTACAAAATTTCTGTATTTTTTTTAACCATTACAGGCTTTGTCAATTCACAAGCATTTTCTTAATATAAATGTATACAATACCTTTTGTTTTTTCAAGTTTTAAAATGAAATTTTTTTCTGCCCTTCCATCTGGGTCGGCGTCTGACCTTAAAACGATTTCCAAATGATTCGACTTAGTAACGAACGATTTTGGATTAGCACCACAAAAATGATTTTCTAACATATTCTGACCACCTTTTACAAATTTTGACTTTTCTAGTATATTCAAGAAAAGCATTTTACAGTTGGCTGGACCAGTTCGAGGCAGATTGACGGCAGGGCTTGACAGAGTTGGCTTATATGTATAATGGTATTTGGCCTAGAGCACCTCAAACATAAGCTTATCGGCTATAAGTTATAGCCGATCAGCTGTTGTTGGCTTATGACATTTTAAATAACCTAAAACCAAAATGTCGAGCCCAAATGTCAAGTCGAAAAAATAAGGCTCCTCATACGACTTATCAAATTTTTGGCAAATCTCATTTAGGCTTAGACAAATTGGTACATATTTTACTTTTTTGGCTTATATTAATCTAAGCCAAATCAAAGTACAATGCGGACCTGACTAAACTAATTAANAAAAATTATAATTAAACAAATTCTAACGTCGTTGATAATTTTAGTTACGAAAAGAGAAATTCAATGGCTACAATATCGTACTTTTTTATACAATTTTACTCGATTCATTTCTATTCCACATTTTATGTTTTTCCTTTAAAGGGATGCTATAAAATTGAATGAGGTACCAAATTGATCCCAAGAAAAGTACGCAAAAACGGCCAATATAATGTTTATTACAATTGTTTACCATTTTTACGTAAACCCCCAAAGTCTGAATTTTTTTTTGCCATTTTTTCACTTTTGTTCTTACCCACGTTCACATAAACAGCCATAATTTTAAAATATGACAATAGAAGTTTAGTTTTATATCATAATTTTAAAGATAATGCCCGAGGTGTTAACTTTGTTTTTACAATTTTGCGCTAGGACGTAAACGTTGGAAACTATGAGACATCAAAGTTGCCTTGCCGGATTTCGGCAAGGCCGGTAAATATCAGGTATTCACTTTGCAGTAAACAACAGTTAAGGTAAGTTTTAATTATTTTGATTTATATTATTATTATATTTATTATATTTGATTTCGGATACAATAGCTAAGTCAAGTTAAACCAAACACAAAGTTTGGCTTACGTGAGCTGAACTAAACTAGTAATTTTGGGAGCAAAGGTTTAACTTATTAGCTTTAATAAACTAGATTTATCTCAAACGATAATATATGATAGCTTCATTACAACTAAGCTAAGCCAAATAAGCTAAGCCAAAATATAAGCCAATTTTGTCGAGCCCTGATTGAAGGTTTTGAATGTTAATTTTATACGAAAGCCGGGCGTTGTGGAAATGCTAAACGAATAGATAATTCACTTGCCTATGTACCGTGGTATACCGTATACCGTACAAGGAAAGACAATTTTAGAAGACAAACATGTTCTCTTCTTGGGTCCCCTCTATTGGTCGTGATTGGCGGGCTGCCTAAGGCGTACTGTCAGAATATGCGCATGACGAGCATCGTTATTACGATTAACAACAAAAATTATGTTATCAGTAAAAAAAAGGCTCAAAAACTTAAAACCTATTCAGTTGAAAGGTATAAGATTAATAGCGTTTTTGAAAGGGTGTGCAAACTAAATCAAAAAAGGACTGTACACCGTTTAGCTTGATTTTTTCTGAGGAAAAAATATATTTCAAACAAAACGACATTTCCGTTTGTGATTTTTTTGTTTCTATTTTTTTTATTTTTCTATTTTTCTATTTTTGATTTCAAAATTAGATTTTCTTAACATTAAATATATAATTTAAATAGTTTACTATAAACAGAGATCCTAAAGTTCTATTCTAAATTCCAGAACAGAACAGAACGCTCGTTCTATTTTGTGATGGTTCTCCAATTTTCGTGCGATGGCAATAGAACGTTCGGTTCATGTGAGAGGATTTTTTGCACGCAAAAACGTTTTTGCGTTCTTTTGTTCTATTGGCGTTCTGTTCTCACATTTTCAAGTTCTGCGAAAAAACAGAACTTCCGGATCTCGGACTATAAACCATATTTGTCATTTTTGCTGTTAACAGTCGTTGTCCAATTTAATTTTGCACAACCCTTATCAAAATAAATTGTGAAAGCGGAAATGAAATAATAGGATTCCTACTAAGTCAATTTTAGTTGCATTTTAGAAGAATTTCTGCACAAAAACTATTTACTGTTTTAATACCGTATACAGTTTAAAATTTGGTACCCTACAGAGTCAAGAGTAACTATTTTTTTTAGAAAAGTATACTTAAAACTGACTTGTTTTTTTCAATTATCGTGCATGACTTTACAAGAACAATTCGATCTAGCATGTTCTAACGGATTTTCATGAATGTGGTAATCGCATGGTAATCGCATGCCAGTATCATTTTTAAGGATGTTGGAGACCCAAAAAACAATAATCAAAAATGAGATGTTATGGAACTCATTACTTATCAATTTTTTTATTTAAATCACTATTTTTTTTCACTAATAGGGAAACAGTTAAGCGATAACTGTAGCAAATAGACCAACCAAAAAAAAACGTGACTAGTCGACGCACAAGGGAAAAGTGCATTGTAGCTTTGAAACTTATTTTTTTCTCAACTTCACTCAGTCAAGGTGAAGTGCTCAGTTTTTCTAAAAAAGAGTCATTTTATGTTTTTATTTTAATACGATTTTTTTTTGTCGTCAAAGTCGTTCTCAACGGGGAAATGTAGGTGCGGCAAATTTAAAGGCAATGCTTCGAAGTAAAGTATGAAAAAAAAGCAATCCACTTTTAACTATGCGAATTATTTTTGTTCTACTAATTTTTTGATTATCGCTTTTTTGTTCCCTTATAGTGCCACTTTTGATTATGTGACAACAAAATTAGTTTGATAGTTTCTAGGAATCATAGGCTATAAATTATAGCCTATAATAATACCACTTGAGAAATCGGTGAGAATAGTTTATAGAACACTTATAGCGATCCTAAGCAAGCGCTAAACTGATAAACCCGTTGGATATTCAATGAATCAACTGGATATCCCATGCAATGTAGTTTTAGTGGCTCGTTTTGGACTGGTATAAAGTATAAAATAAATAACGCCGAACGCGTTTTTTTTGTCTAATTTACATAATGTAAGAATTTGTTATCAACCCCATATTTATCCTAAACAAATCCTGCGTATCCGCCTACGCCCCCTATGGAGAATGTCGGGAAAGGTAAAAAACAATCAAAATAACTTATAGACAATTCTCAGACATTAAAAACACTCAAAACTTTAATAAAATTCCTAGATACGCCTATAAAAATCTTTATGTTTTCGCTTACGCACTTCGTTCTAATGTTTTCTAATGTTTGTGTTTTTATAGTTCATTTAAAAAATATTTTTTGTGGAATATTACAGCGCACGCCGTGTACTTCGGAAATTAATAAATGATGGCAGGTGGCGTTTTTATTTTTTACATTTATCGTCATTATTCTCTATGTAATATTATTCCGTTTATGCTTTATACCAATTTTGACGGTGCCTTTTGTGCTTTCCTTCTACTTAACAATTCATGTTTTTTACCTCCATTCTCTTTGAGATTGTGGCGGAATGTCTTGCGGATAATTGGGCGAGTAGAGCAGTTGAGCCGGGCCCAATTTGATTACGTCCAGCAGCACGGCCCCTAATTTATTTCAATTTAAATTACATCATCAAAAAAGTACGTACGACAGAATTTACGGACAATTTTTTTTCTTAACTCGTTACACCATTTTTTAATCCGGCGGCAGTCTCCCATTGGCATTCACATAATTATGTTTGGGTCAAAAATAAGACCTACGTCATTACGGGTGACGTTTTGTGTTATATTTGTTTTCAGATAACTTCCTCGAAAGTTTCTCTTGTGTTTTTGTACAGGCAAAAATGCTTAAATGTAGCACAAGACCTAACCAGTTATCTTAAAACATTTTAATTGGGCGAGAAATTTAAAAGTATAAATGGAAATCGCGATATATTACCGTCCGAACAGTATTAAGATAATTCAAATTTGTCAAGATAGCTGGTTAGTAACCAAAAAATATTTCATTTTTAACCGACTAAGTTTTAGTGAAGAATTAACCCACTACTGTTTATATAGAATACGCAAAACGAAACAAAAATCTAGCGAGAAAATCTAGCGAAAAAAAACTATTTTTTTAGTGATCTTTGCAAGTGATTCAAAATGTAAAATATTAAAAAAACATAAGTCAGGTTTGAAACTCAAAAGTTAACTACTAAAGGCTGCAGTGGTCAAAATGGTACATTCGAAACACGTGTAAAATAGTGTTTCACGCTCGGCATAATCCGATTGAAAAAAACGCGTGCCAATTGAAGAAACGTTAGAATAAGGGTAAATACTTTTTCGTTCAAAAAATGTTTCTTTTGGTCATCATATCTAGTGATTTGTAATCAATACAGACTGACGTAAAGAAACGCGTTGCCGTTTTAAGCCTCATTTGGAACTGCCACAAGAAATAGAAATGCTCTTTAGCGCCATAAATAGTCAGCTAAAAAACGTGTTTTTGGTTTGTTTAATGAATTTATTAGTCATTTTAAATTAGTTCTAAAATACCCCCTTGATTAAATTTTAGAAGATTTTTAGAAAGTTTTATGCATAGTCCAGTTTGGAATTTACGCAGTGTCTTCAAAGTATCTATACAGTCGGTATGACTAATATGTGCCAAATATGCAATCTCTGACGAGCACTGCATAAAGCCTCTATTGTTCACTCGAATTTTACATAAGTTGTGTAACACATTATGCGTTACTATACCGCCTCTCAAGACCTACATTTTGAGTGACGATGAAAGTATATGGACCAGTACCGGATAAGTGAACAGAATTATCAAACTCATTATCAACCGCGCACCGTATTTGGTCCACAACTGAGGAACATCATTTTTGTTCGATCAAATGGACTTATATTCTAAAAATATATTACCCCAAAAATAAACACGCCGTGAGCAATTATCTGGCTAGCAGGTACACTAGGTGCGCCGTTATGTTTCACCCCGTTATACAATGTATTTCAATTGCTCCCGTTCGTCCCTTTCACTTAATTGCGATTTGTTTTCCCAAATACATAAATTTATGTGCAGGGCACTGCGCCGTTATCTTTCAATTTTCCGTTATCTTTCACTTTTTAAATTTGTTTTTTTAATATACCGAGCCTGGTGTATATGGCCAAAATTCCAAGTATTAATTTTCCAAGAACCCCAATGTATATCTCATAGGACACGGTCCCGAACAGTTAATATCTTTTCTCGCTGTATATAATTATTGTGGGCCTATACTATAGGGCCTATTTTTTGAAAATTGTTCTGGCTATGTTATAGAGCTCAAAAAGTTAGTAAGAAAAAGTGTAAAACTGGAATTCATAAAATATCTGTAGAGGTTATTTTATTTTGACCTTCAAAAAATTCTAGAGTTCGCCTCAGATATTTATGAATTTTATTCTCACACTTTTTTTACTAACTTTTTGAGCTCTACAATATGGCCAAAACAATTTTTGAATAAATAGGCCCTATAGGCCCACAATAATTAAATACAGTATGCTCAGCGAAAAAAGATCTTTTTTCATCAAGCCCAATGTCAGCAGAACAGATGTTTAGACAAACTTGAAAAATTTGGGTAGCCCTGTCGAATTTTTTTTTTTTTTGAAGAATAAACCCCAGTTGTTCCCCAATCGCTACAGTTTTACATAAAATATTTTTATATTCAATTTTAATGTCATTAATAGGGTTGAGTTATTGGTCAAATATTTGGTCAACTTTTCCCGTCTAGATTATCGATCGAGGCTAATTAATATAGGTTTTCTACATTACAGTACGTTTTCCAAAAAAATCTAATAAAATCAAATTACCATTAGCCTGTGCTGGTTTTGCTTTGACATAATATAATAAACTGCACCAGGTCAACGTATCGATCGCCCTTTTCACCATATAATAACACTGTTTTATAAAATTTATTAAAAAAAGATGATATGGCGTTTATATGTTCATATTCTCTTCGTGCAAAATTCTCTACAAAAAAAAGTCGGGTTTCAAGATGGGTGGTTTCCCTTCTGTGAAAAAAATATAATGGGAAGCAAATTTTTTTTGTTCGTATTTGGCCCTAAAGCACTTTTCGTTGGATCACTCAGAGACGGGGGGCCAGAGCGTTAGAAAAATGGTTGAACGCGTGGAACAAACGCCATTTTGACCACTTTTTTATTTAATATAATCACTGTCGTTCTTCGTTAGAATGCATGAATTCTTCATGATCAATTAGTGAATTATTTTTAAAACGGTTATTAATATAAAAAAGCGTATTGATTCTGGCACATACACACACAAAATACATACTAGTACAGTTTTTAAAAACGGTACCTCACGAGAGAGGCATGGCTTGTACGAGTCTCATTGGACGGCCAATACGTCGCTGTATATTGCCCAAATAAACTGTCTAAGACAGCACATTATCAAATTATGTAAATTTAAATGACATATTATATGAACAGACCCGACCAAAGTTGAAATAAATTAGCGAAAATTTGATTTTTTTTAGTAATAATTAGCTAACTAGCTGTGAAGGTTTTTTTTGCAGAGCTTTGATTTTATATTAAAATTTTGCAACGTTACATTTTGACCTAGTTAATCGCAGATGTCGGGACTTTGAATTCACTTTAAACTTACCACTGGGGTACGCTTACGTAGTACGTAGTTTAAAGCTAGGGTAGACAGACTCGCCAAATAGCAGCTATTCTCGGGTTATGAAATACTGCCCTTATTTGTCGAGAGTTCTCATACTAAACTCTTAATCACAATTACCCCCTTTTGTTATATGTGCCCCAATCTTGCATTTTTTGCAGAAAAAATCTTACTGGCCCTATATTATATACGGGTACATGTAGCACGAAAAACCACTAGGCCCCTTTGAAGGGATCATTTTGGATAGATTGTATTTTACAACATTAACAAAAAATACATTAACAAAAAATTTGCGTACCAATCGGTCACAGTAGTTGTTGAAGTTGTGCATCCTAGGATTTAGATTGATGATCATTAAAAAGCTCAACGAAAAAAAGTTTTAGAACAAATAAAGAATCGACACCTAAACGTCTACAAGTTATTCAATCGGTGACATTTAACTTGATCCTCAGATCTTGATAGGTTTTGTTTATTCGGTGAAAATACGGGGACTTGAGAAATGAAAGTTCTTTTATTTTTGACACTTTTACAGTGCCAGACCACTTTCTCCCACAATGGACCAGAGTTTTAGATATGATATTCGACTGAAATAATTCATGTTTCAGCTGAGAGAATGGTTGCATGTACAAAACATAGTCTATTTTAATTTCGCTTCATTTGTCCCAAATTTTTGCCTCGAAAATTTGTTCGACCCCTCTATCAGCAATCTTTCGTATAAGCTCGTTTCCGCGAGATATTTGGGTCAATTATTTTGCTGTTAAGAATATTTGCCATGAAACCAAAGTTCACCGTGCAGCAGGGCTCGGCAACAGCCAGCTGGCCTTCCCAGCTCGACAGCTGGCTGGGTAGTTCGACAGGCCAGCTCATGTTTTTTTTGGTCTCAAGAGCCCAGCACAGGACAGCTCGAAAAGGCCGAGAGGCTCGAGAGCCCGAGAGGCCAGCATAGGACAGCTCGTTTTTAATTTTGAGCTCGAAAGGACAGTTCAGCACAGCCCGTTTTTATTTTGAATTATGCCGAGCCCTGCCGTGCAGTGTTACCGTGCAGTAGATTTTTCGTTATTTGGATTTTTCGGAAAGCACGCTCAAGCTTAACCTAAAAAATGGTATCTGGAAAAATAATTAAAAAGCAATACTCCCAGTGTACGCTATTCGTTGCGGTTGAGAAAGTAGTTTAATAACGGAACTCTTGTACGATAACTAAATACGGGGTGTATCTAGGGTACCCATGTATACAATACAATTAGATATACAATACGATAATATGTACATAATAGGTACAATTTATCAAACTCTGATGAAGAGAACCAGGAGTGGCGCGTGGGAATTTTGCCGGTCGCGGAAGTCGTGTAAAAAAACCTGGGCGTACAACAAAGCCAGTGCAAAAACAAGTCCAAAAACAAGTTCAAAAACCTTCAAAAAACCAAAAACCCAATAAAAAAGAACCACCTAGGCCTAACAAAAATCAACCAGCTAAAAAACCTTCGAAACCATCAAACAAAAATCCACCGAATAAGCAACCTAATAAAAAACCGTCACATAAGAACCCACCCAATAAAAATCCACCGAATAGAAATCCGCCAAATAAAAAACCACCAAACAAAAAGCCGCCAACTAAAAAACCGCCCAACAAAAAACCGCCAATTAAAAACCTAGCAGACACGAAGCCGGCAAATAAAAAACCTACTGGAAGTAAAAGAATTGTTTTAAAAAGAATGACACGACAAAAGGCAAGCATTTTATTGTTTATTTAATATTGATTTACTTAATTTTTAACTCCCGTACACCATTATTTCTTCCTCGCGGCGCCCCTGATAGTCCCTTTCGGGTCGGTTAAGTTTGCGGTGTACAAACTGTATTATCATACGATTCGTTTACATAGTATCAGGCCTATTCAGCTTACATCACTGCCTGCTGTACATCACTGCCTTGTCCAGATTTAAGGTTTATTTTATTACAAAGTTTGAGAAAACGGCCAGTACTTTATTTTCCCTCGTACTTTATCTTATTCCCATTAGTTGCGTTAATTGTGCCTACAACAATTCAGTTTCACGCCGTGGCAAAAATTCAAGCCTTTTTTGAGAATGGTTCCCGAAAAACCGTGTTTATGTCAGTCGTTGCGATATTGGTTCCACAACTTTTATTTAAACTATTAATTTAAAAGTTTCTTGTTTTAAACATCTCTTGTTTTCACAGTGTGACACTTTTTATTTAAAGGCACCAAAACCAATGGCAACTCGGGCGCAAGTCAATGAGGATGACGACCGCCATAAACCTTCTTGGCAATTTGACGACGCATTTTATCCAAAAGATTTTTTACGTCTTCTTGCAAGTAATGGCGTTGACGTCAGTGGTTTTCAACCAATTCCAGGCAGCATTTTAAAATACTTTCATTTTATACAGTACTGAAGTAAGTAAACGCGTTGCTACTTTTTGAGAATTTATTAGAATTTTATTAGATCCCCACAAATGCCCGGTTAAAAATTTCCAGTTTATCAAAATTTACTAAATATTAAAAATGTGATAAAAGGTAAAATACCGGAAGGAACCGACAAAGCAGTTGTGAATGTGAAACCTTGGTTCAAATGGAATGACATTGACGAAGCCGACGGCAAAATTATTGTACCTTATACATTTCATGCTAATTTTCCGTGGCGTGATGAAGTAAATGGGGCTGTGGCTGATATGAATGAAGACATTGGCTGCATGAAACTCGTCCTAGTCCCTGATGATCAAATCAGTTCCACAGATTAGGGTGTCCGCGGTTGAGCCTTCGAGTAAAAAACATTTGTCCCCCTTATTTCTTTATTTTTCCTCAAAAGCGGTTGCACACAAAGGCGGTTAGTTAAAAAATATCCGAAGGTATCTCAGCAATCATTTTTAAACACAACCTAGTCACCATGTCATTTGTGAGCATTTTGGACCTCAAGAGTTAAATTTTACAATTTATCGTAATGATTTTTGGGGCACTGAGTTAAGCTGAAATTCAGTACCATGATTCATGCTCTATGAAATAAATTGATTTACCAACCGTCTATTTTGACCGCGGATAACCCAACCACAGATGCGCCTTTTTCTACCGGAATTATTATTGCATTTGAGGATATAACTGGAAACGGATGTTACTCCGCCCAGGGTTACAAATACATCGCATGACATACAATTTTGGCTTTGTTTCGTCATGAAATAAACTTTTGTGTAACCTAGCTTTTCATTTTGCAAGGCATGAAAACAAAAAATTCCAATCCGAACCCATCGGTCCAAAAAATATAACTTTTATAACCCTAAAACTGCGATTGGCATTGCACCTGGATTTATTGGACGGGCCTCTATTTCCGCAATAACTGATTTCGGCGTTCCAAGTTTTTGGCAGCTTTTATCCCTTGGCGGAATGGAAAACTCAGGTTGCCGTGGCTGGGAGAAGTCAACCATTAAGGACGGGTCAGTACCGTTGTTTATAAACTTCACTTCATAACCAATTTAACCTTTACCAATTGATAAAACAGACAAAATTGCTATAGCATGCTACTAAACTTTACTTTTAAAGTAGTTATTTCCGGTTTTATTTGTAAATAACTGTATAAACCCGCCCTTAAGCACGAGTTCATGCATGCAATGGGAATTCATCACGAACATAATCGACCCGATCGAGAAACATTCCTTATTGTCGATATGGACGCAACTGACGTTGATCACAATTTCGAATTAATGACAACCGGTGGGGCTTCTGACTGGAACACATGGGTAAGAAATTATTGTTTTATTAAACATGGGTCTCCAAATGAAGGTGTCGTTTTTTCTGTGTCGGGAAAACGACAGTTTTTAATCTCCCGGACTCATATTTTGTGGGCATGGCGGTGTTTCGGAAAAGACGTTTTTGGGAAAAAAAAGGTTATGCACGTTTTCTTGTGCATGTAACCCAGTCCGTAAACGATTTAAAGATATTTTATCCAAAAAACTTTTCTCCAAACAAGGTTTTCTTGTTTGTTTTTTTCCGAAACTGTATTTTTTCCGAAAGACCGCGGTGCCATTTGGCGCACCCAATCAGTGTTTAATCAACGATATTATTTCTAAAAATGTCGTTTATAATCAAATATGTATATTTTAAAAAATACCCGTATTGGGTGAGCAACTTTTTATTTACCTGATAAGGTCCTTAAATAGACTCATCAGTGATGATTCATCACTAATTCCACTTTATTCCTAGGTACAAATCATGGACTCTGACGGGAATGACCGATTCCCGTATGAAACAGTCTCGGTTATGCATTATTGTTCATATTGTGGTTCAAATGGAAATTTACCGGTCATGACTTACCAGGATGGATCAGTCCACGGATAACAAATACCGATAATAAAATAAAGAACACTTTACGTTTGGTTTTAACCATTATTAATAATAATTTGTGATTTTATCTCATAAACCAAAACTTACAATCAACATAGACTTATCATTTAGGTTGTATCAGTTCCGGATAAATAATAAAATCAAGATCACATTTTTTTCCAAATGAATTTAATTTCAGGTGTTTTGTTTTTCAAAAATGCGATCGTAACTAAAAAGTGTTCCAAACGGGAGTAAGGAGAAGCATTCTCAATTTTTGTGTATCCCTGGATGAGTTTTTGATTCGGGTGCGCATATGACCACTACCGATTCTTTGCAATTGGCCGCATTTTATTGTCAAGACCGCGCCGATTATGTTGAAAAGGAGCATGTCGTTTGTAACGGTGTCGATAAATTTGGGTTTATTCGGCCGGTTTTCAACGATCGAATCTGTGACAATGTAAAAGATTGTACGGATGGCGAGGACGAGAGTGAAGACGTTGCCTCAGCACTTGCTCAATGCCTTCCGGAAGAACGCTTACCGACAGGATGTTGCAAATCGTACATGGTTGATGGTGAAGGCGCGGAATCTTAATGAGTTCTTTCTGACTACACCACTTACGCAGTTATTTTATGAAAGTACGTATTTTCAAAAAAGATAACTGCTCAAGGCGTAGATGGCAAAATTACCAAATATTACATTTCTACCAAGTAACTGTGTATGCAAAAAAATAATGAAATACAGTCCCGGCTTTCCAATTGTGCACCCTCAAATGCTTTTAAGGACTCTGGATTTTTTTCAGAAGAAAATACGAGACTCACAAACTGTGCACGTTTTTCAAACTGATGTTTTAGCTAATTTAGTTTACAAACGAGTTGAACAAAAAACATATACTCTGTATTGAAAATTAGTCAATTAGCTAATCATAACGACTGCGCAATACAGGGTTAACTCTTTACATTTACATTTTAATAAAAACTTGCAGTCGCGATCAATTATTCATTATAACGGTAGGGTTAAAATTCTTATTACGATTCCGAAAAATAGAATTCGAGCAAGCCGGTAAACTTAACGGAATCGACGCATTCGTAAGTCTCACGGACACGAATAAATGGCTCGTTCGACTACTAGTCAGTGGAATCAACCAGTGGTTCTTGACTGTTAGTGGTTTACCAAGCGCCGGTAACGCTTTCTCCTGGTCGGCATTTTCGGATACCCAGTCAGTATGTCCGCCATCTGACGGCAGTTTTGTTGACAACTGGAGAGGCTACCAAGTCTGGGTTCAATGCAAATTTAACGGGGCTGTATTTAATGGCAATAACGAATGCACAGGAAAAGTTTTATCAAACAGTTAGTATACTAATAGTTAAACGCAATTTATTTCGACCTTACCGATTTGGAAAATCACATCCTATTAAATACACCCAACCATATTAGGCATGAAAATATGCCTGCTAAATGCACAGGATGTCCTTTAATTGCGCAGTGCTCAACATTAAAACATAGACGTTCCTTAAAACCGGTCTGATTTTGTGTGATTTCGATGATGGTTATTTTACTTTATACTCTTATTATTTTGTTCATATTCTCCTTTATTCGCAATTTATTTATTTCTTTAATCCAATTTTGTAGCTCTCGAGCGCCATTAAGACTAATAATCTTTAACAATTTCAAATTATTAAACAATCCGATTTTTTCATTTCAGCATTTTTTCAGCATTTTAGTTTCATAACGACGAAGTTTATTTGTGTCACAAAAATATTTGAAAAATCCTCATAAACTGATTTTAAAATCTAAGTTCAAAAAGTAATGTCCGAGAAAACACGGTATTAGATGGTTCCCATACATGTGACGCCAATGCCATTTGTGCTGATGCGTTTAGTGGGTTCACTTGTACTTGCAAAAGCGGTTTTAGCGGAGATGGGCACCAATGTACGGAAATTATTCTGGTCAATGAATGCGAAACCGGGGAACATAATTGTGATGAAGATGCAACTTGTACTGATACTGAAACTTCCTTCACATGTTCATGTAACGAAGGAATGATTGATACCTCCACTGAACTAGATGGGACATCCTGCGAACCTGTTCCGCCTTGTTGCAAATCATTCACGATTGGAATTGAGAATCCAACAGAACTTGGGACCACCTTACCAAAGTAAGTTCCCATTAAAAGGTCTATTTGTGTGTTGATAAATATACCAGAGTACCTTCCTATCAGCCCAGCTTCACCGTTTTGTTTTGAGGGCTGATTTTTTCCGTTAAAATCACCCCCTGAAATCGGGTATTCTCATCCCTAAAAAATATCAAGAAAGTTTATACAAACATTTACTTTCTAGGAGAATATTCGATTCTAGCCCTTAGCTCGACAGAACTGATTTAAAACTCCAAAAATCAGATTTTTTAATCAATCCTCTTAGAGATAAAGGCTGAAATCGGTTAGCCTAATTAAATAGCTACAACTAAAAGGAGTACATTACAATATTTTCGTGTCTAACCCAGGGCTTGGTATAATTCAAAAAAAAATATAAGCTGGCCTGAACTGTCCTCTCGAGCTCAAAATATAAAAAATGAGCTGTCTTGAACCTTAAAGGAGCTGCGTGGATCTGGCCTGTCGATCCAAAAATAATAATGAGCTTGCCTGAGATGGCCTCTCGACCCCTAAAAACATCGAACTGCCCAGGCAGCTGTCGAGCTAGGAAGGCCAGCTGGCTATTGCCGAGCCCTGATTAGACTATAATCACGCAGTTTCACGTGCGCGCCGACGGCATACCTCGTTGTCTTTCCAGTTCTACTGGTACCATATTGATTAAACCGGTGATTTTGCCGAACAATTGATTATTTATTTTTGTGTTGCTTTGTTTTAAATTATCATTTCAATTCTAGCAAAGTAGTTAAGCAAATTTTAGTTACAACGCGGTGTGCACATCGGCGAGAACCCAAGAAAATGGATGGGTCGACTATCAGTGTATTCAAAATCCTAGTTTTGGCGATCAATCATGGGTTGCGAACACCCTTGTAATACAATATGGTTGGGTTGGTGGACCTGAATGGGAAAAGTATTGGGTGTTTGAAAGTGAAACCGGTCTGCTCAGTGAAAATAACAATGTTTGGCCCCAATTTTGGGGAACACAGGCGAGGCCCATAACGGACGAACCAAAATGCGTTGATCTTGAAAACTGGGATTCTGGAGACGGCGCAGGCTATAAAATGCTTTGTTCATGTCTCGAATGGGAACTAACAGAAGAGGTTAACGAATGTGAAACCGAAAGGAACTTGTATAATTTTTATATCGGATAAAATATCAGACTTAGGTTTGAGTGCGTGAGCGATAATTTTGCTTCGCCTATTTAAATTTGCATACATGTACTTTAAAAGTCATACCGTGTATGTCACAACTATAGTGAGCGTTCTGACGGCCATATGGGTTCCGTGCGGTCTGTACTGTTTAATATTAAAGATATTAAATCCTGCGAAAATTATAACAAAATATTATAGGTTTTTGGGCCTATTTATTTGTACAGGGGGGTCTCACATTAAGGGACGGTTTGCGATTTTTGACCAAAGTCCACTTTTGTCCCTTAATTTGAATTCTGTCCCTTAATTTGAATTCCCACTTTTTGTGTCTGGTAGGCTANGCCTCATTAGCCAATGAAATTAACGAAAAAGTTTTTTTCACATTTTTTTAGAACAATAAATTTTAAAATACTTTCATTAAACAAAATGATATTATAAAAAATAATTTCACAAAATGATTCTACAAAATTTGTTTGCTAGTAAAATAACCAAAATGGATTTTATTAACAGTGGAAATTAACAGTGGAAATAATAAGTGAACAGAAACGGAAATTGGGTCCTATTTATATGCCACAGTCATGTGACAGTCACACGACTGTCGCATGTTAAGGAGGCGCGTGAGGTAGGTGTCAAATATTTAATAAATAATTGACACACACCTCAGGCGACCCCTTAATGAGGCCAGGGAAGAACTAATAGTACCTTACTACTATTCACGCTTCCCCGCCCTCATTTTTTTTTTGAATTAGCATAAATAACATAAATAAACATAATTAATTAACATAAATTAACATAATTAGCAAAAATTAAGCATAATTAACATAAATAAAACATAAAAAAAATAAATCAGTAGTTAATTATCACTAATTAAACAGAAAAAAAAAACAGTAAAAAAATGAACACAAATTTGTACACACCCAATACCCCTAAAGTTACCAAAAAACAAGTAAAACAAAAAACGGGTAAAAACGAAAAAAAATAAAATGAGTGCACGCCGCCCCCTTAATGCTCTATTGTTTATGGCTATCTTTTTAATATTAACAAAAAAACGAAAAAATGAGACACGCGTCTTTTTAAGGACGCGCGCGAGCTTATTTTAATTATTTTCTATTACACTATTTTTAAGTTATAATAATTATGTACTGTAATTATTAATTACAGTAATTTATAGGATAACAAAAAATGCCGAAATATGTATTTTTATAGCATTTTAATGGAAAAAAATTGTTGATAAAAATTTTTTTATGATTAATTATTAAATTTAATTATCTAATTGATTAGTCGAGACCTAGTAGCGCTAAGGCGGGAGAAGAAGCGAAAAATATGCCGAAAAAAAAAATTTTTGTTTTGGTTTTTTAATTTTTTTGTACTTTTTATAGAAAAAGGTTTTCATATTTTTAAAGTTTTATAGCATTACTTTTTAAATTTTGATTAAAACAATAAACAAACGGCAAAAAATAAATCATTTTACGACGGGAAAACAAAAACGAAGAGGAAAAACGGAAAGGGTAAAATGGGAAACAAAGCGGAAGGGAAAAAAATACAAAAGCGGGACAGCAGCAGCGGGATGGACACAGCGGGACACAATTCGAAATGATATTCATTATTTTTAAAGAATGTCATTTCGAATTATAACCCACTGTGTGCCAACCAAGCACTCGGGGCACTCCACGCGGCGGAAACTTGTACTCGTCCGCCGCGCGGCATCTACTGCACCGGATCGTATAAAAGTCGGTCTTTTTGGGCTGTAGTTGCCGCGCCGCGTCCGTCTCAGTGCGCATGTCCGAAATAAGGGCATGCAAGGGCAATATATTTTAATCTCCAATTGGAGGGTTCGAATCCCACTTCTGACACCAAATGTTTAATATTAAGGATAATAAATCCTGCGAAAATTATAACAAAATATTATAGGTTTTTGGGCCTATTCATTTGTAAAATTAACAGTAGAAATAATAAGTGAACAGAAACGGAAATTGGGTCCTATTTATATGCCACAGTCACATGTCTATCACACGCCGCCTTTGATGGCGCGCGCGTAACAGACATATGACAGTCACACGACTGTCGCATGTTAAGGGTTAACAGGGTTAACAGTTTGGGCCCCTAGTTTTAGGAGTTGATGGACCTAGATTGTTGGAAACGTTAACCGATTACAATAATTTTATGATAATTTATCAAGGTATTTTTATACAAAACACAACAGCCATACGTGTCATGCAAGTGCATCTTGCTCTGATGAAACATTCGGCTTTTCGTGCCAATGTAATGAAGGCTTTGCTGGAGATGGGTTTGAATGTACTCTTATTCAAAATGAGTGTGAATTAGGTACGCATCGATGCCACGAAAATGCATTTTGCGGCGACACTTTGGAAGGTTTTACTTGCATTTGCGATGACGGATTCGATGGCGACGGATTTATCGATGGAACTGGCTGCATTCAAGTCGACATTGACGAGTGTGCATTGGGTAACCATTTATGTGACCAGAATTGTCTAAATGTGGAAGGCAGTTTTTCTTGCTCATGTGATGAAGGCACGGTATTCTTCAAATCCTAAAATTTCAATCGGTAAATTTACACCACTGTATGATGAGCACACCACTTAAAACGACAATAATTCAAACAGTCTAAATAATAATCGTCGATAAGACCGTTTACCCTATTATCATCATAATAGATTACACATAGGAGGTGAGGAAACAGACAAATCAGAAAACGACTTTGAGTCACGTGACCAGACATATAGGGGGAAAACGGTAAATAATAAATAGTTGCTAATATTTATAAATTAGGGGTAACAATTTGTTACTAACAAATTGCTATTTAACCAGAATTTTTATTCGAACTATTAATTTTTAATTTATGAGAACAGGTCGGAAACTCAGGTGTTAATACTAACTAAAAAGACGGCGTCATTTGATTTTTTTGCGTCTCAACAAAATTTGACTTTTGTATATGAAAACCGTTAAAGGATGGATTAGGGATCCAGAAACAGTAGGGACATGCTTGGATATCGACGAGTGCTCAGACGGAACCGATAATTGTCTCATCCCGGACGGAAATATGGCCGACTGTATCAACACGGAAGGATCATTTCACTGTACATGCATGGCCGGATTTGAAACACATAATGATGATTCAATTTTATGTCATAACATAAATGAGTGTACGGTCCTGAATAAGCCCTGTTTTTCACATTCAACTTGCGAAGATACGGACGGCTCATTTGTGTGCAATTGTGACGAAGGGTTCCAGGCGAGTCGTCAAGAAGGTCGTTTTTTTCAAATGCTTTCAAAGTTTGAAGGCAAATTTCATAAACTAGAGAAGGTAAATGACTTTATTTCTCATTTTATATGAATTTGAAAATTTCATTTTTGTATACAAGCTTTGAATAGGTTAGGATCACAATGTATCAGACTCGACCGAGTGTTTGAATATAAACAACCCTTAACTTCCCATAGGTCTACTTTCCGTGCCACAGACTTCACCTATATAAGTTCAAACTAGCAGCCGAGTGTAAATTAGACAAACAAATTACCATGTGTCTGAACTTCAATTGTGGCGATGGTTTTAACGTACGGGGCTAGCACGGTTCTGTCTTGACTAAAGGCCCTTAGTATCAACGTACTGCATTCCGCCAGGTGGTGTAGTTGTGTTAATTCCGTTTGTAGGATGTCTGTATAGACATAAACGAGTGTAATGGCGATCCTTGCCTTCTTGGTTCGAACAATCCATCAAGTTGCGCTAATACGGTTGGCTCATTTTCTTGCATTTGTCTGGCTGGGTTCGAGCCTAATGAGGAGGGCTCAATTATCTGTGTCGATAGTGATGAGTGCGCCCAAAATGCGAATTTATGCGGCCCAAACAGCGTCTGTATAAATAATGATGGTGGATTTGAATGTAGTTGTCAAGACGGCTATGAAGTGGTTTTGGCTTCGTCTGGTAGTTTTGCCGGTTGTAGTAACATTGATGAATGTAACGTTTCGCCGAACGATAATCCATGTAAAACGGATGGAAATAATGCCAACTGTTTCGATAGGGGTTTGAAATTTAGTTTACAAATACGCAGCTTTTCTGTTCAACCCCTATTTTGCGAACCCGAGATTTTGGTATTCTTAATCCTTCAAGTGCTCAATATACAAGTTTTAAGAAAATTGACCCTTTTAAAAAGTAGTGAATTTGGAATATTTATGTCGTTTTTGAGTGATCTAACACATTCTTTGTAACAAAGATTTTCAAACCTTTGCTTTGATAATGACGGTGGATTTTTGTGTGTTTGCCAAGAAGGTTATTCTGGAGACGTTGGAGTTAGTAGCCTGAACACTTGTACTAATATTGATGAATGCGCCGAAATTCCCGGAACATGCCTGCTGTCCGACGGAAACCCAGTAACTTGTATTGATACGGATGGTAGTTTTGAATGCGTTTGTCATGATGGTTTCACAGCAGGTAATACAATAAGCAAGTTACGTTATAAATTGAAAAACTTCATAAATCATAATATTTCTGATTCTTTCAAATCAGTGTCCCTACGTCAACTTTAGAACCAGCTATTTTAGTAAATAACTGAGGACACAGAACGAAATATTTGGGAATTTTCTATAACGTTTTGGCTATCTATCATAGATTCTAGGAAGTTTTCAGTAAATATCAGTGCCATATTTTACTTCAAAAAAATAAACGAAATATTAGATCACCCCAGGTATACATGGTTATGGAACTGTAGTAGTAGGCGGTACTAACCGCAAATTAATATACCCCGGAGTTTTGAAATTACCTGATGAGGTACACGGTGTACCGTATACCTGATTTTCTGAAGTGATTTGAGTCTAAAACGCTAAACAAATCATAAATAATGAGTCATTATTAATGACGTTGAAATAATTTTAGACGATATTGGATGGTGTTCCGACAACAATGAATGTTTAAATGATCCATGTGGCATAGCGAGTGGCAACCATGCATTATGCTCCAATAATGCCGGTGGTTTTACATGCCATTGTATGGCGGGTTGGGAAGCATCACAACTGACGAACCCAGGACCGGACAACCCATGTCAGAACATCAATGAATGTGCAGATCTGACAACGTGTCAAATCGATGCGGGAAATGAGGCATTGTGTACGGACACCGCAGGNTTCAATAATCTTAAAAATATTTAGAATAAGGCTGTTTTCCTTGGGAAAAATATCCAGATTATCTCGGTATAAAAAAATGTACCGCACTATTATCTAAATAGAAAAAAAGGACTCATTGGCGCCTCGGATACACATGGCAGGTCTAGGCGTGTTGCCTTGAGCTGCGAGCGGGTAAGGACTATTACATTTTGGCCCGACGGAGCAAAAATGAAAAAAATGAAGTTTGGTAAGGACTATTCATAACGCCCCAAAAAAACATATTCTCAATGAATAGAAATTCCCATTCACATATTGGAGCTCTTTTAAAGGATAAATTTTAAAGGATAAATTATTTTTCCTTTGAAGGATAAATTTTAAAGGATAAATTATTTTTCCTTTGACACATGAATCCCGATACTCTCATTGTCTAAGCAAATTGTCTAAAAATCTTGTTTTATTTGATTGCAGGTTCTAATAAGTGCACAATGAAAAAAACCAGAAAGCTGTTTGGACTGTATTGTTACGTCAATAGCGCTTAAAATAAGCTAACAATACAGCCAAAACAGTAATTTCAGTTCAGCTTCAAAATAAAGACACCGCAGATTTTCAAATATTTTTGTTTTCTAAAACTTCTAATAAGGCTTTTAAAGTTTTGCTCCTGGCTAACAAATTATGAGCCACGAGTTGTAGGTAAAAAAAACGATATTTGAAAAAAAAACGAACGTTAATTCCTTGAAAAAGTTTTCTATGAAAGACTACGGTGCCGAAAATTACATGTTGGAAAAATTGATTGACAATAACCTTGGATTATTTTTATCCAGTCAGAATGATTTTTGATTATTCTCTACAGTCCGCTTGCTGGAATAGCAGACTCTTGTTGGACCATTATCGGGCCCAATCTAACGGCGGTTGAACTTTGGGATGTCCCACGACGTCGCCGTTTTCGCACATTATTCGAACAGTCGGCGTTACAATCCTCCAACTCATCATCACAAGTATGTACCTAAAAATCGAGTTTTAGTATAGTAATAATCTAGTTATCCGCATTTTTTTAGTTAATGCTCAATTTTGGGTCAAATAATACCCCACACTATTTTCTTATACCTTTATTACTAAGTTATTGGCCACTTACTACTGTACGTTCTTGTTTTAATTTTCAATTTCTTTATTTGGTTCAAATAATAATAATCTAACGCCGTATAATGGTGGACTTTTTGTTGATAAAATTTATTGTGTCCCAATACAGCATAACAAGAAATAAACAAGATAAGAAAGGCTGTTAACTCTATGTTGTTTATTCAATTCTACTAAGAGTTAATATTTACAGTAGCCTACTCCCGTCGTAAAAAAAAATCAATCATACCGTATGATTCATACCGTATGATTCATATCGCTTGTATGCGTAATAACCCACACGGATACAAACCAATCAGAGGCGACTTGTTAGTGACCATATATGTAGGGTCTACAGTGTATACTCTACAGATTTTATTTTAATATTTAGACCATCATTTTACCATGTTAATAAACTTTCCATATATTTTTATTATAAGTTAGAAGTCTACTTTGTTTTCACAATTTTGACATCAACGCGACAGTCACAGCTATGCCACACGGTAAAAATAAATTGTACCCAAGATAAAATTGGATATTATTGTGCAGTTCTCCAAAGACTACCGCATAAAATAGTATATGGACTTTATCGAAAACTACCGCATAAAAAAGTAGTGCTTACTATGCAATGTAGGTATATTTCAGCGTGCGCATCTGCTGCAAAAGCAAATGATTCGAGAGCAAATTGAAAAGCATTAGCGTCGCCATTGTGAACAATTTGGAGAGCCGCAGCGTCTTCAGTACTACAGAAATCGTCCATAAACACGTAATTGATTTCATCATCCGGATCCGTACTAAAAGTTTGAAAATTTCAAGATATATTTTTAATATGGTCTACAGGGGGTAATTCTAATTCCGGGTCACCCAATTCAGGGTCGCTTATTTCGTATAAAGCTCCATTTCCNGACATTTAATCTCAATATTTTTTTTTCGCGGACTTTTGCTAAAATTTCAAACTCAAACAATTTGGTTAAGATTATAATAATGTTGTGTTGGTGCGACGAGGTTGGAACGACGAGGTTGCGTGGCAAAACAAAAACCCGGACATGTCTTCCATTTTTATGTGTATTAGACGACCATGAGTGTAAATTACAATTGTTAATTCCCTTAACTGTCCCGCGCCACCGCGAAAAAGAACCCGTCCCGCGCCACCGTACCCACATCTGGGTACGGTTGATTCCGTTATTACAGCCAAACTACTGGGCCGATTTCAAAATTAACAAAAAAATCTAAAAGGCTAATTCTTCTTCTACACATTAATTAATGCATTTTATTTTTTATAATTAGGAACAGTGTTTGTTTTTCTAATTTAAAAAAGTTGGTTTATCGTTACGAAATAGCGGATTGACATATAGTAGAGAAAAAAATGTAAAAGTAATATCGTAGCAAATTATCAAAATAAATTATTCATGTTGAGAGAATTTATAAATTTAACCATCAAGCGTCAGAAAACGTGCTTTATCATATAATTTCATTCCAATTAGTGTTTAAAAGTTTTAATTAACACTAAAAAACACGTTTTACAGAAGTTTTCCATATGAAATATTTTAAGCAAAATCAAAAGATAATGTTATGAGACATAACGGCGCAGAGGTGTAAATATTAAATTACGCATATTTAATTACAGTCAGGGGCCTCTCGATGTGCATATCTCTCTAGATTTGCGTTTTTGTCACAAAAATGTGTAAAAACATCTCGATGCATCGCGATGTGCATCTTTCTAGGCCAGGCCTAGTAGGCCTCATTCTTATCGGAATTTACCTCTCGATGTGCACTTTTTCCAGTTTGATGTTTCCAAAAAAGCATTATCCATATACACTTTTTTTTTAATTTTTTCGTCACAAAAAGCTTTCGGACAATTGGTTATAAAAGGGACAGGTCTACCTCGTAGGCTACGTCAATCTAGGAATATGAATATCACATTTATAGTTATTTGACCAGCTCCCTATAAAATGGTCATACTGTTCGTGAGTACCACGAGCAATGTCTCTCTCGATGTGCATATCTCTCTCGATGTGCATATTTCTCTGGATGTGAACGTTTTTCGGAAATCGAAAATTCACATCGAGAGACCCATATACAGATTCTTAATCCGTTGTCCGTTTTTAATTATAATCAACCGTTCTTTGTTTATTTAGATTTACAAAACAATTAAAAAAATAAAGGGGCGAAACATAAAGGCGTAGGGGTGTATACGCAGATTATTTCCGTATTCAAAAATAAACTTTATATCCGTTGACCGTTTTTATTTATCATAAGCGGTTCTCCTTTTATTTAGATTTGAACTGAAAACGGCTAGCGGGCTACCCAATTTCGTATCATATTATTTTTTAAATGTGTAAAGATAACGGCGCACACAAAAAAATATTTGTTTGAAGTCACAGAACAATATTTATAATATGTTCCAAGTTTACATTCTGGTTTAAATTATGTTTACTCTGAGAAAGACAGAACGCTTTACAATTTATTTCTTGTTACGATAACAGCACAACGGTGAAAATCGAGTTCCCATTAGGTTAACAAAAAAAAATTTGGAAGTACTTTTGTTATGATCTCTAATTTGTACTACGGAACCATTTGTTATCATCACACAGAGACAAAACAAATAAAATACCAATTATGGTGGCTTACTTGGGTACTTTTGGTCCAATTTGAGGCCAAGGGGTTAATCCAAAAAAATTGTTTGATATGGATATAACGCACATTTGGTAGCTAACTACCATTCGTTTGTCCGTTTGGTTATAACGTTAGCGGTTAAGGGATAAATTACGATAAACCATTCTCGTACCCACATGTGGGTACGGTGGCGCGGGACAGTTAAATTACTGTATTTATGATGCAACTGTAATTCATAATACCTTGTTTGTAACGTGAAAAAAAAAATTGGCCAATAATGAACTGTATTATAAATATAAAGTGTACGTAAAATTACGAAAAAATTATTTTGACTTGAATAGGCCAATCTTGGACAAAACTACTGGAGATACACGATTTTGATTCGAACATATCCAAACTACAGTCCTCGTCCCGAATTCGGCAATGATTTTTAGTATTTTTTTATTGACCCCAATTCGGCAAATTCTCAATTCGGGAATGAATCTCAGATTTTTCGCATAAAAAACTAAACTTCAACTCCACAGGGAAGTGTGTGTAAATATGCAAATAACCATAATTTAATCGATATGAAGTTGAAATAAATGTGTGACTATTGTTTTATTTATTAAAATCTATTTTTAATCCCCAATTTCTCATGTATACCGAAATTCGGCAAGGACTTTTTTTTTACTTTTTGTTGCCGAATCGGGGACGAGGACTACACAGGTTAAGTACTTAACCGTCCACTAATTTTTTTTCAAAACTGGACGGTTAAGCCGGAAATTTTGGGGAAACGAAGTGGACGGTTAAGTAAAAATAGCCGGTTTATATAAAAACTTTATCTCCTAGAACACGTGATTTTTTTCTATGACTATTATTTCTTACTAATTTATACTTTTTTTAACTCAATTGACCATTGAAAAAATTTTAATATTGTTATATGACAGTAATTTTTGAGAAACAAAGTGAAAATTTTCATAGTAATTTACTAAAAAACGGACGGTTATGCCAAACTGGACGGTTAAGCCGGTAGGGCGTAGGCGTTAGCTCTGAAAAAACATGAGCTAAAAAGTTACGGTTAAGGACGGTTAAAGGACGGTTAAGCCG
>SCLG01000072.1:26423-50836 GCA_004367875.1 Oikopleura albicans
CGGTTTCCAGTAAGTAAAAATTCGAAATTAAAACGTTTGTTTTTAATCAGATAAACAAAAAAAAAATACTTACCGCTTCAACCTTCTTTGGCTTTCTTGGATTGGTAATTGGTTGAGATGTGAGATTTGAGCCAGTTCCATTTTGTCCCGGCGACGGCTGGGCGTCAATTTTTCGACAATTTCCATGACCGGTACGATTCATGTGAGATGATAACCCAGACTGATTTAATGGAATTATTATTGATTATTTTGTCTTTTTATGATGAACAAATTTACGATTATCCGCTTCTGTAAACGACTAAACGACGTATAATCGTGTATGCCTTGGAATTGAGTAATTTTGTGACCGTGGCTTTTAAATTTTTCCCAATAATTTCTAATTTGGGAGCAAAAATTTAAATTCACGTGTAGATTCACGAGATTTAATGTGTTAATATTTTGTAATGGGTTTAGGGTTTACAAGTATTTTCCAAAATTTGAAACTAAAAGGTTGCAAACCCGGTCTCTTTTTAAAGGGCCAAAACTGCCCGTAACCGGAACGACATTGTAACGGTTTTTGGTATGTTAGAATGTTACGATATAGGTTCCACAACTGTAATTTACTTTGACCTCCAAAGATAACCTGACGAAGTTCCAGTGAAATTTTATGTTTTCAAGTTTGAGCTTTAGACTTCGGTTTTTTTTTAATTGGGCTGTAAATTTTGAAAAAAAAAATTCAAAATCTTTTTAAAACGTAAGTTCTAGGTTATAAAAAATTCTTATTTCATATTATTTCAAAAGGCCTTATTCACAGGTAATTTGGTCAATATACGGGTTCGAATATCGCACATCCCAAAAAGACGTCAATTTGCCTATATAAGCCTAATTTGTCGCCCGCGAGTTAATGTTGGAAGGTTAAATGATTTCGAAGAAATGAACACAGTTATGTTGTTGAAATATATTTTTGTTTTTTTCTGTGAGTGTGTGATTAAATGACGAATTCGTCTTTTCGTTATAAAACATATTTCTGCCGTCGTTAAAATCGAGCTGCACGGTAAAAAACGTTGATTATTACCCAAGTCATAAAAATGAAAGACATCGAAGGCCTTCAATAATGTGAAAACGAACAAATCATAAAAAAAACACCACACGATGTATACTACACCTGTATACCAAAAAAACGCTTACTTTTTTCAATTTATAACGAGCTTGTTCACGAAAACGGTTTGAATGTTAGACCGAACAAATGGAAAATATTATCATTTTTTTTATTATTTCAAGAAAAAGTAATTATTAAACGTATTCCAAAAAACGCTGGTCTAGGTACAGTGTGGAAACCCAAACTGCTAGATTTTTTGTTGAAATTACACGTTAGATATACTGTTTTTCAAAAAACAATGTAACAGCTTGGGTTTCGGTACTGTAGACAGTAAAACGTGAAGCATATTGCATGTTTTATTTTTTTTTTTGCGGCGTGATTTAAAAAAAAATATCTGTTTTTTTTTTGTTCAAAAGCTGTAAAATTTTCCGAATTTGAATATCTCATTTACGGGAATGCATCCTATTTTAATTTATACTAATCGTACAAAAAATGTAATTTTAATAGAAAAAAAATAATAAATCCAATCCTTGCAGACTTCGACAAATCCGCAATCTTCACATCTGTATGGATAATCCCCAATGTGGCGACGACAGTGGTACACGATTGAATTATGTCCCCTGTAGACTTGTTGACAGAAATCGCATTTGTACAAAGAAACCGGTTTTCCGCTTTCCGTTGATTCCAATAGTTTGTATGGCTAAATGAATTAACGTTAGCTCTTAAAATTAATCATCTAAAAATACTCTTCCAAAAATTAAGCAGTATAGAAAAATAAACATATGAATTTTTTTTTTCAAATCCCACATTTAAAATTTGATAAAGAGTGTAATATGTGAGATCCCGTAAAAAAAATCAGGTCATTTTTTCGAACAAATATGAAACGACTGAAATTAACATTGTGTCCTTAATTTCAGATTTTTCATATTTGTTCGAAAAAACGACCCTTATTTGGCGCCACCGACCGTTAGTCGGCGAAAATGACTCTTATTTGGCGCCGCCTACCCTTAGTTGGCAAAAGCGACCCTAATTTAGCGCCACCAACCCTCAGTTCGCGAACGTGACCCTTATTTAAGGGGCTCTTATTTGGCGACCGGCTGTAATCATTAAATATTTTACCAACGTTTTATTTTATATTACCTTATAATACTTGGGAATGAGTCCAGTGTTTTCTTCGACGACTTTTCTTTGCTGATCGGTTCCATCGCCGCCCAAAATTTTGCGAATTGAATCCAAGTTCGGTTTTATAATGGCGGTATTAATGGGATCATCTGGATCCTCAATTTTAATTTTTTTCAAATCTGTCTGATCGGTGTCGATCATTTCGGTGCCCGAGTCGCAATTTTTCTCTTTTAGACAAGCTCGGATGGCTTCAAGTGAAAGTGGCCTTTCTTCCATTTTTATTTTACACTTCTAATGATCGCTCTTTATTTTTGAATAACGTTTTCGTTGTTGCTGCCGACGAGAATGAATTGGCCCTAAAAACGTATTTTTTATGACACTGACTTTCTTCTCTGATTCACAAAAAATGTCACTTCGTTCTTCAACGGTTGTCACTGGAATTATTATATATAGGAGGATTCAGAATCTCATATATGGGGTTACGCCCAAGTAACGCCGCTACCGTGTTTTTCGAAGAAAGGGTTTTCAAAAAACATTTGTCGCACGGTACTCCTGGACGCTCGTAAGCCTTTTATACTCCAGAATGATTTTTTTAAATATTTTCAAAAAGACTCCGGGTAAGTTCGACACCGTTTTTTTTTGCCCGGTTACATTTTTCGATATCCGGTTTTTCTGGAGTATAAAAAGGCTTATATCCCATAAGTTATGGGCGTCCAGGATCACGGAAGTTTTTCGTCGAAATGTCAAATTTGTAGTCTGTTCCATGTAATTTTCTTATATAAAACCAATTTTTTTAACATCTTCCAGAAACCACCGTGCCCCTGTATTCTGTTTTTTTTGGGGGGGGGGGTTTAATACATTAAGAATTGAGAAGTTTTTACCGTCAAAAAGTAAGGAATTGAAATGACGTCTCTGAGTTTTAAATAATAATGTAATATACGCTGATAATAAAATATTTTAAACTTTTTTTTCTAATTATATAAATATATTGTTTGAGGTTTTATATTTTTGAATTCTGCTGAAATGTCGGTCTAGAACTGAAGGTCAAATAGAAATTGACAACTGAGGTGGCGACTCCATTAACTTTCTGAACCTTCTGGTTTTTGGCTTGTTTCTTTCGCGCCTTTTTGAAATGCGCAGATTTTAGGCACAAAAATGCATAAATTATTCACCGCATTAATTTCAGCATTAGATTGACCGATTAGCAGAAGCGCTCTGTTCAACGACAAGAACTTCTGAACGCAAAAAAAAATGCACAAAGAGAATTATTGAGAAAAAAAAAATTAAAATGAGTTCAAAAGAAAATGTATTTTCCATTTACTTTTTTTGTCTTCTCGGGGCTTTTTAGATGGACTAATTGAAGAAGCAGATTTAACCCGAACAATAAAAAATGATCATTTTTGGCATTCGCTTTTTTTTCGTCATTCTTTTTGATCGTGGAATGAAATAAATATGGTGTCAAAGTCAGAAATCTCAAAAAATGAAGCAATCAGGTAAAAAAATAGAAATTTCAAATCCTCGAAACACCTTCGTTTAAAAAGACGATCGATTAACTCTCAGGGGTCAAATCGTGATAATTTTCATCAATTGCAGTATTTCCTCAAATTATTTTTTGTTTCGAAAATTTTTTTGAAGAAAATGAACATGCAAACTTTTAAGAACATACCTTTATTTCGTTGATAACTAAAGCTTTTGAAATGAAACGTCAAAAATATTTTTTCCTCGAATTTTTATTAAAACAAATATAATAAATGAAAAAAAAATCGTTAAAAAATTAGTATAGAGATTTATTTTCTATACACCTATTTTTTCTTCCGGGTCTTTTTTATATCGTCTAATTGAGGAAGCAGATTTAGCTCGAACAATAAAAAAATAATGACATTTTTTGGCTTTCTTGCCATTTTTTTTGTTTTGTTTTTTTTCATGATGGAATCACGGCATTATTATCGGTCGGGAAAATTGGGGGGATAATTCAGGCATGAAACGATTAAAGATCAGAAAAAAAAATACGGAACATTAGACGACCGGGGAATATAATTATTACGACGGACAATTTTTGATTTCTCTGATTTATGCATCAAAGGAAACGCCTTTTTAACAATGTTTTGTCCGCGAGGATTAAATGGCCTTTTTAATCGGTCAATAATCCATCTTTCAAGTAAAAAACGCTAAAAAACAATTCAGTGATACAGAAATTCCCATTATAGGATGCCAGAGAACTACATAGTGCCTAACATACCGTATAGGGTAGAATAAGGTGTTTGCCGCTTTTTCACAGCTTTATTCTGAAATGCTTAAAAACTAGAAACACGACTAAGACTTTATGTTAACCCATACAAGACAAACATAAGGTCTTCCTGATAATTAAAAAGGCCTCAACTTGTCCGCCTACGCACTATGCAATAATCTATCAGTAAAAAAATGTTTTAACAATAAACGGTACGGCGCGAAAATGAATTAAAGGGGCGCCAAGTAAGGTAAGGTTTCATGGCGCCCGTATGCCATACTTGGCGCCCTTCATGTAAAAACGGCACCGCCTTTTTTTTCTTTGGAATGGGTAATCCGCCGATTTTCCCATCATAGCAGTATAAATTATATCGTATAATTGACCAGCAGTGTAAAAGTTTCGGCGGATTACCCTTTCGCCCAAAAAAGAAAACAACAGACGATTCAGACGGTGCCAAAGTAACATGTAATTTCCAGAGCAGTAATAAATGAAGAACAAAGAGCGAACAAAAGCCGAAGTGATTGGCTAGTTGAATTTGTACGTTGCGGAATTTGTTGGCCTGACATTAATCGGTGTTCGTAAAATTGAAAAATAGTCTTGAACTTCGAGTGACACATAGCCAACAACACAAACATTACCAATCATAATGATTAGTTATTAATTTTAATCTTATAGACTTCCGCCAAAAATCATTTCACAAATAGCAGGCTTTATTTTATTCTAAATGTACGAAAAAATGATCCTCTGGAAAACTCAAACGGTATTAATAATTTTAGCCCAGGGGTTAAATTTGAATTTTGTCGAAAAAATATGAACAACTCGCTTTTACATGTATATGACAAACGAATTAACCCACATTAACGGCTTTAAACCGTACTTTAGGCATCTTAACTCCTATGGACCATAGGCTATGGTCCAGCGTTCGGCATTTCGCTCAACGATTACGCTTAGTTTAAAAATGAAACTGGTTTAGGACAAATAAAACTTCTATTGTAGTGATTTTATAAATAATGTTACCACTTTTTGGTAACGTTGCTTGACAGCTCGTCTCGGGCCTATGTGGCCTGTCGTTGGTTCTTTTTTGAACGCGCTCGGCCAATCACCGTAAGGCTATTTTTTTTTTTTTTTAATATTTTTGTATTATAGTCCTCACCCTCTTAAGTGCCGCACTTAAGGAGAAATATGCATTTCTGCTAAAAAAATTTTTTCGCGTTTTAAAATCAGGTCGATACTTCAGAATAAAATTCTCAGACACCCTAGCCACATATGATGGATGATATGCAAAACTCAATTTGTGACTCTATTTAATAGAACAGCCCAATAATGGCACAATCCAATTTGGGAAAAAACAGAAAAGGAAGAAATCTTAAAATAGTGTAAACTGAAAATGATTTCATTTCGACAGACAAAATTTATTTTTGATCATTTGTATTGACATTTGCCAAAATAGCAAAAAAAAAATCACCGAACTGAAACCCTTTTCTGATGTCGGCGACATCATGTCGCCCTTTTCTGATTTCGCCCTCTTCTGCATTCGCCGAAATCATGGTGTGCCTAATGCGTCGTCAATAACATATCCATAGTGTTTCTTTCGATCTCATGTTTGTAGTAAAATTCAATTGAACCCCGTATGTGGTTAGGTTACCCCTGCCTGTAACATTAAAATTCTACAATAAAAGGAATGCCTTCCATACCTTCCAAATCTTCTTTTATGATTTTTCGTAATAAAATGTGTTTTTGTTTCTGCTGTTTTCTCTTTCTGGTGTGCGAAAATAGAAAACAGAAAAAAATGCTCCGCACACGGCCTTTTCTTGTCGTAAAAATCAAAAAGCGAATAAAAAACTTCCATATAATGAACGTAAAATTCGTTTCTGTCGTAAAACGCGCAAAAAAAAAGTCGATTGTCAAATCAATAAATTTTCACTAACACGGCAACAAGACAGAAAAAAATATAAATCAGAACAAAAAGTAAATTATCGGTTTAGGGAGATCAACAACGAGAACACAAAAGAAATACAAAATTCAGAATTTATGTTTTTGGGACATCAGTGGTCTTTGTTTTTCAGACGATCCGTAAATTACGTCTGACCATATCAGACGCTCGAATAAATACTCGTAAAAAACCGAGACGGAACTTGTGGTTCGCAAAAAAATATGATAGAAATCTCCCGGAATTTATTTTATCAGTTTAATACAATTATTTTATCACTATTGTACCACTTTTTATACCAAAATTTAACAACAATATTTACCAAACTGTTACCGGTTGCGTTTCATGAAAATCGGCCGAGCGTTACTAGTATACCGGGTCGGCATATTTTAAGATGATATTAAGGCCAATTTTCCCCTTTTATTTGAAACTGGGGCCCTCCTTTCTCTCCTTTTTATAAATGCGGCAATATAGTCCTTACTCTTTTTTGGAACGTTTTCGGTTCTCGAAAATAGCGTCCGAAAAAGAGCATCGCCACAAAAAAGGATTATTTTTCTGTTAGAATGGCGCCATTTTGGCCGAAAATGCGTCCCAACAAGGAGCAATCGTCCTAAAAAGGAGCCTCCCTAGAAGGAGTAAGGACTGTAACTTTATACTATTAATTTACCACTATTGTTTGACATTTATTTTAACACTAGTATAGAATTTGTTTACTACTTTCATACCACTTTCATACCACTATCATGCAACTATCATACCACTATTTAATCTCGAACTTTAACTACCCCTGTATATTTTATTTCACAGTAGAACTCTCTGTAGAAAAACAAATATAATGGTCTTACCAAGAATTAAAAAAAAGATGAATGAAAAAGGGTATGTCAGTTTGTTTGAAATAGAATTTGATCTCGGAATTTATTATTTTGATATAATTTTTTGAAGAGTAGAAGTGATAGACCTCTATTCAACCAATCTCTATGTTTTAGAATGTTGTTTATTTTGAAATGGACGAATTTTTCCTGCCCTATATTTATTTAACATGGTCGATTATAGGAAAACGAATGTGTTCTAAACTCTGAATTATGTTACTGTATAAGTTGCCCGGCTGATCGTAGAATTTTATGTGTCGGATTTTTTATATGTTTTTTCTAATAAAAAATATATTTCGGTCAATTTCTAGAGCTGGAAAATCTATCAAGATAAGGTGAGAAAATGAAGTTCAAGAAATGTTTGTGGCGGATTCTAGAATTTTTGGCCCCTCATTTTGGTCCTATTTGGGCACCTTACAGAAATTTTGTTTCGAAAATTTCTTGGGATGAGGTTTAGAGCTCTACAATTTGGCCCAAAGATTAAAAAATGCGACACATAGAAGTCTACGGTATATTAACCACTAACCACTGTCACCCTTTATTTGTCCCCATAAAATATTATTGAAAAAATAACCTTCTAGAAAATTTTTATCAGTCCCAAAATATTAACCACAATATTAACCGACTCGATTCTAAATTAGGAACCTTACCGTTTATTCTTTTCTCCTATTCTGTTAATCTCTTGAAATTCAATTGTTACTATTTCTCGTCGTGTCGTTCGTTTTCGATTCGTTTTTTTGTTGTTGTGTTCGAACTATGTGGCGGCGGCGAAGGGATTTTACGGTTTTTGGGTCATAAAAGAATTCGAATTTCATGATTCACATACGAGAAAAGCGAGCGCAGAGAGAGAACCGATCGTAAAAACTATCCACCAAAACGAACCAAACATGAGACGACCCCGAGGAGAAGAAGAAGAAGAATAAAAAAATGAAAAAAAACGAATTTATTGCATCCGACTGCGAATCAACAATCATACACACATCAATCTCGCGCTCGTTTTTTTTCTCTGATTAGCGCAATTGTTCGCTTTGAAGTTGATTTTTTTCTCATCCATTTCATTTTCACGAGGACGGCAGTTTACTACACGCACCTGGAATTATCCGGGAAAAAAGTTTTTTGTTAAGGAATCCGATTTCGAACGCTGAATAGCAACGAGCCGTAATTTCATGAATTGTATTATACCAGACTCTGACATTAGTTGAATGTGAAAAAACACTTCTCTATCACTATAAAAGCACTATTATGACACTAGTATACGCTTACTACACCACCATAATGATGGCACCATTATACCAGCATGCCACTTTATCGCTAGGGCAATCTGTCACTTTATTGAAGTATATAGTTTAAGAATTAAATAATTAATTTAACAATTAAATAATGAAATTTATTCAAATCCGTTAAATTATACAAATTTACTTGTTCAATTCGTGAAAAATAGTTTTGGTTCTGAAAAGTTTATTAAAGTTAAAAGATAATTTATAAAACTTCCTGAATTTTAAACAATCTGGTTAGTGCAAAAAAAATCTACAGAGGGAGTGCTTAATAAGGGCCTGCTAAATAAGGCTCGCTTGTTCTAAATAAAGGCCGGTAATGCTAAATAAGGGTCGCTTTTTTGATAAAAAAATATTATTGATCAAAATAAGGGTCGCTGATTTTATCATTGTTTCCCATGGGCATTATTCACTAGCTTTTGGTTCGTTTATGGATATAATAAGTTTAAATTGTATTCAATAGAAATTTAAGATTTCAAAATTGATAAAATCATTTATAAGACGCAAAAAACATAATTACGTCAGTTTACAACACTAAACTCGCCTAATGCTGGGTGTGCTAAATAAGGGCCAGTGTGCTTAATAAGGGTCGTTTTTCAAAAATCGTTAACTGACCCTTATTAAATACGCACACCCGCTGTATACGAAAAAAGTTAATATTTTTAGGAATTAATTTGTTGTTTAAATTCTTCAGTTTTTATCAAACTTATTCATAAAATTTGACTGATTTTATGAAAACAACAATTAAAACATCCGGCCGGGCCAAAAACACCAAAGAAAACGTTTCAAGACTGAATTATAATGTAGTCCCGATATGGGGCTGTATGGGTCATACTGTATGACTCATATAACTAAGTCCACTAGTGTAAATAACGCTACGGTCGTCAAACATCGGTCACTTCGATGAAATCATCCCAGTTAGAATCGTTTATTTTTTTTTGACAATCTTTGATGGAATTTTAGACGATCAATCATAAATCTATTAATAATTGGTTAAAAAAACGCGTTCTTTACGATGCCGCATAACTTCCCAGCAAATTTAATAATTCCAGAGATGATTTATTTGCGCCAAAATTCTTAAATTAGTTCCTGATGATAACAAAATTCAGCTTATTTTCTTTTAATAAATCATTACGCATAATAGTGAGTTAATAGTGAGTTAATAGTGAGTTAATAGTGAGTTAATAGTGAGTTAATAGTGAGTTAATAGTGAGTTAATTGTAAGTTAAATAGTGATAATGACAAAATAAATGACGAATAAAATAAATACAGAATAATCTCGTTTTTATAGAATATTCATCAATACGGTGGTCAAATATGGACCATATGATATGGTCCATGTGATATGGATGTGGTTTTAAAGTCAATAAGCTCCTTCCGGCCGTTTTTTTGCCCAAAACCAAAATTGTTCGAAATGAGCGCAAGGCAAATTCGTACTAAAATAATTTCCGGAATGGATAAAATTTCTCAGCATGAATGTTTCAAATCCAAATATGATTAATTTTCATCAAATTCCGCACAGTTGACTTCTGATAATGAGAAAATTGACTTTAATTTTATTTTTTTTTGTATAAACGGTTCCGCATGAGTTAAAACCAGAGAATGGCGAATGTATCACTTCTTGGCTCATGCGATTTAAGAAAAGAAAGTAAATTCGTGGTTTAAAGGTGTTTTGCGTGATTTATAGTCAATGGCGCATTCACGATTGAAAAGACACGAATAAACACATTCTATATTCATTTCGACCAATTCAACCATTTCATTTGTTCGATCTAATTGCGCCACTTGCTTTTGAACTTGACGAAAGTAAAAAAATTGTTTCGAAAATACTTTACGTTTTTGTTAATAAAACGTAATTACGAGAAGAAAGAGAATAAGGAAGCGTCTTTTCTACGAATGTATTCTGATTCAATCAAGGGCAAACTTTATTCAATTACGGTAATAATCCGACTATTTAGGAACATTAACTCCCAGATGTCAAATCCTCATAATTTTAACCGGAAATAAATACAGAAAAGAACTAGATTTTTTGCAAGAACTTAACGCTCGGCATCTTTAGCCTACCGTGTTATACACAGTCTTGATCGTATTTAAAAGCACAGCCTTCCCCTCAGAGTTAATTAGATGTCGCATAAAGTACGTTTGAACTAAGAGATAACGATTCATTAACAAAATAATCATCAGGTCTTGAATAGTCATTCAAAATTCATTTGAGAACTTACCAGCTGTTCGTAAAATCTAAAATAAGTTATACCAAAGTGGTAATGTTTATCATATAATGATATAAGTAGACTAGTCGAAAATTATCTTTTATTTGGAATGATACGGTGGTTTGTCTTTTTGGCATCAGGACTGGATATTATGCAAAAAAATTATCGTGGCACTTTTTCAATTACATTTGTATTCTAGCGAGCTTACTGTAATTATGTGCCGTGAAATAAGAATTTTGTCATTCAGAGAATAATTTGAGGAAAAAATACTGAAGGTTTACCGACCAGTTCTGGTCTTTAAAATCTCAAAGTCTCTCGGTAAAAAACATAACCTTATATCTGTTTTTGATTTTTTTTTTTATGGCCAGTTTTTCGTTATCAATTTCATTAAAATTTAAGGGCGATTAAATTTTTCCGCTTGGTTTGAGTCAGGATATTTGTATTTTTATTTTTTTTTGTGCTAGAGAGCAATAAATCACCAATGAAATTCTTACCGTGTTATAGTATTTTCTAACCGCCGGATCATCTAAACGTATTATTTTGCTCAAAAGTTGGAAAAATCAAACCGTTTTAATATCTCTTCTAGTGAATTGCCAAGGGTTAAATAAAACGTGCAACACTCCACATGTTGGCGATACGTGTGAAGAGGCTTGTCGACAGCGCGGGTTAGAATGCGCGTTGGATTGTATGGAAGGCCAAACAGACTCGATTAATCCAAATGTTCAAAAATGCAGATTGGACTGTTCCAATGACCAGTTTGAATGCACCTATGGTGAGTCAAACAATGTTTCAGATAAACCACCGACGTATATGAGGGTGCTTTCGAAAAACCGACCCTTATTTGGCAAATCCAAGATTTACGGATGTTTCTATTGTTTATTATTGTATTAATCATAAGTTTTCGATGCAGGCTGTCTTATTCAAGTCACGAAAAAAGTTTTTCATTTTACAATCAACTTTTGTTCTGAAAACATTTAATTTAAGGATGCCCATGTTTCAAATATTGCCCCCACGGCTGCCCATGTGATACTTATCCAAACTGTCCCGATGAGGGAAGTTTTACAACAACTCAAAGTACAACAACAACAAGCGTCTGGTACCCAACACAATCAACAACAATGGCGACCACAAATATCGTAGCAAAGACAAAATGCGAAGAGTTCAGCGGACAATTTCTTGGCATTGAGCAAAACTGTGTTAATTATGTTAGCAGCAGCTCCCTTACACCCTCTAATGGCCAGATAAGGGGATCTTCGTTAAAAATCGGGAAAGAGTTTATGTTCACGGTTGAGGTCTATTTACATTCGTAAGTAATTTAGAATTATTAAAATATTGCTTTTCATAGTAAATAATTTTGAAAATTGCGTTTTACGGTTCTATAAACTACTGTTATATGTATATAATACAGTCCTTGATTCGATAACGGCCGTTTTCGGTTCTAGAAAAAAGCGGCCATTATGGGATAAACGGCCGTTATGAAGCGCCCTTTATGGAATCAAGGTCTGTACTATAAATTACAAGCCACGCGGTGAGTCATTTACGTGGCTAAAGGACGCTAGCCAATAGGAGGCGCCTACAAAAATCATGAGCCAATAGGCGTGGCTTGTGATTCAGTTACAGACCCTCCGCCCCTACGGCGCTGGGGTCTGTAACTGCTTATTACAAGCGTACAACTCTAGTGCTTCTTCGCTACAAAGCACACCTGTAGTACTGAGTAGGGCTGAGGGTTAATACTGGATGTACCGTCTGCTGTCATTATTAAAAATTCCTCATATTTAGATACCCAACAAACACGTGTGCAAGTATATTTTATGTTGGATATTATCACAGTAGTAGTAGCTCATACCGACAGTTTCCATGCCAAAATCAATATGATTGTCTACCTCAAATTCGAATATGTGATAACGACGACTATTGGGATCGAAACTTTGGAATTTGGGTCGATTTTGGCGGTTCCAGCATAACTTATAGCCGTGGATACAAAAAGATTCCGCTAAAAACATGGACTCGACTCACATTTTACCGTAGACGTTGGAGTGATAACCAGTAAGATCCACAAATACTTCATCAATTTCTTAAACTAATTAATACTGTCAGTTTTTTTATAACATACTAAAAATGGCTCCGTAACTCAGCTAGCAACAGGAATTTTGGCCGTGTCGGTTCAAAATGACCCAATTAGGCCTTTCGTTTTACTTCAATTCGTTCACTTCAATTCGTTCACTTCAATTTTTTATCGAACTTTAGCACTCTACCTAATTAATGATAATTAAAATTTTCGTGTATTAATATTTTTTTCATTTAGGTTGTATTTTGGTTTTCATTATTACAATGCGCATGACAATTTACAGTACAATGGGGACCTGGATAGTAGGGGCTACGTGTACAACAGTGGCAACACACGAATGTACACTACCAACTACTTTACAACAAGTACGAGTTACGAATGTTACAAATCGAAATATTGTTATCCTCCAATCAATGGATATATTCGAAATCTCTATTTTTCTGATATTACTGGATAATAAACCCTGAATCACTACATGAGTTGTTTTTCGAGATGGATTAACTACCGATGCATGTCTGTAATATACAGTCTGTTATATTGTACATAAAAATGGGCCAAATAAGAACCAAAATTATTTAAAAAAANAAAAAAAGTAGAAAATCTAGCAAAATTCTGTATTTCAGTCAGTAGAATTACTACAGTTAGTCTACTATTACTGTAAGACTGTTAGTGCTAGCTAATAACAGGCAAGTCTGATCTAATTTGAACGACTTTCTCAATATTGAGAGAATCTTAATTTTTAGGTTAAAAGGCCTGTGGAGGAAGCGGAGAATATCTCAAAACACGTGGCTTAGATCATACATCATAATACAGCATATATAATTCGCATTCAATGTCAAAAGATTATAGTATCATAATATCAAGGCAATATACGAACAGTTGAGAAATAAGGCTAAATAGTATTGAATATATCTAAGATCTAGATAATAAAATCTACAAATTCTACAGATTCAAGGGTTGAACTTCAATATCTTCATATTTTACTTCCGAACTTTTTAATTTGGCATCTGATCGCGGCTGATCAAAATTTAGGAGCCATTTGGGTCCGTTTTTGAACGCAAGTGGAAATTGAATGCAGTTTATTAGGGTTAGAGCAATCGCGAGCAGTACCATCATCCAATAAAACAGATTTAGCCCATTTTTGGCCACATATTGGATTAACGGTTCGGCGCCAAAATTCGCAAATCCGCCAAAGGTTTCGACAAGGGCAAACACCAGACCCGTTGTTCCACCAGGAAACGGGAATTCCACAGCTAAATTTGAAATATTTTTCTGTTTTCATGGAAACACCCAAACTTTCTATATTAAAGAAATATTAAATACAAAAAAAAATAAGTTATCAATAATAATTAATTGACATGTAATATGTTTAAATAATTTACATAAAAAATAAATTAAAATTAAAAAATAATAAAAGATAAACGTACAGAAATTTAATTTCTACTCATAGTAATTTTCCTTAAACCTAAGGACCGGTCAGATGAGTTGTACCGAAACTTTTCACTTTGGCACGTTCAGGCCGTTTTTCAAGTTCAACGACAACAGTTATGGTGTCAAAAATTGCACCATTCTATGCAGCGAACTTTCTACTAATCGATACAAAAAATCATTGTATAACTGTTTGCTTCTTAACGCTTCTAAGAGCGTTTTTTTACAGCGTTGAGTTTGTAAACAAGGCCCCTAACTGGTCCTTAATCAATCACATCTTGATAACTTTTTTATAATTGAAAAAAAATTTTGTTTTCATTTTTCACATAAAAAGGAGAAGTTACGAAATATTTTAACGTACCGATTGCCTCAAAAACATAAACCCAAGCCGAAATAATCATAACCGAGATCATTGACACCCATAAACAGTATATGTTTGTAAATAACAAAGAAATGCCGAAAGTTAGGTGCAGTATTTGAATTAAAATCCCCGGCACCAACAGCCTTTTTATCTCTTTATGAGAACTTTCGGGTGAAAAAAGGGCCAAAGAACGGTCCGATATATATCCCAATACCGGGCACATCACAATTGCGACGATTCCTCGTAATGTGTTAAACAGCTTTTTTACTTTCAAAAATGTAAAAAATTACAGACAACGAATAATCTTCTAGTATACCGGCTGCCGGTTCCCTGCCTGACATAATTTTACGGAAATAGCATAAAAAATGATTTGAAGATTGCGAAAATTATGTCATTCTGGTAACCGACAGACGGTATAAAAAGCTAAAAATATAAAATTCGTTAAAAAATATGCAAAAATAGTCATAGAATATTAAGCACAATGAGTTGTGTAAAAACTTAAAAAAAGACTTTTCAGTGAAATTTCAGAAATTTGTGGTCCCTTCTATGGAACATGTAACTTGCAATTTTTCATAAATTTGTTTTCTAAAAATGTGCATATTTTACTCTTAAAATGTTTTTGAAAGGACCTTGTAATAATCATCGTAATTAATTCGTTCGTCTTGGATAATGGCAATCTTTTCCCTCAGTACATCATTCATTAATGCCAAGGCACAGTGGACGACGAAATTTCCAATAGCAAAGTTATAAAATGTGGCAAAAAGCATGGGGGATTTTAAATACGTCATATTCTTAGCAATTTGTTTTTTTATTGAGTCTTGCTTCTTTTCTATCCAATCTCCAGAATCCTTCAGAATATCGTATAATCTTACGTACTTTGTGTCATTTTTCCACTCAATTTCTTCCGATATTGAATACCACGGTAACAAAAAAGTTCCAATTAGTAACGATAGACTTGTTAATACAATCCAAATTAAATAAATTTGTTTCAATGTAAAAATATCATTCTCCTTGGCAGGGTTAAAAAATTATAATCGCTAGTTACTAGCGGCTAGTAGAAATAAAAAAGTCCCTGTGGGCTTCCTAGGAACTATTTCCGATTTATTTTTTAAATTCTATTCTGGAAAATTTGAATCATTAATCATCAAATTGTCCCGTTTAACCCCAATGCACGATTATTTAGCATATCCTTGCGCACGAGGCCGGACGTTTGTCCGGCCTTTCATTTACTCTTCGCTTATCTAACTTAATTTGAAACAAACTTAATTTTTTGGGGGGTTAAAGCCTTAAACCTTTAATCACAAAGGTGAAACGATTATCCGAGCGGGCATATAAAACGCGTGTTTGGTTTTATTAAACGATACGACATTAAAAATCAACATAGAATCACCCATCTTGAACTGAAATATGTAGTAAAAGGGAGGAACATATCATGAATACGTAAAAACACTTATTTAGCGAAAAAAAAACAACAAAAAAGGTCTACAGGGATTACACCAAACTTGAAGTAAGTTTGCGAGATTTTAACCCTGCGCAATAACATAATTCCAAACTTGGGGCCATAGGCAGCTCGATTGGCTGGCCATATTAAATGTGCCCAAAATGAATCCCTTGTGTGCGGAAAACATTCTAGATACTTGCTGATACGTTATAATGAGGCCCACTCCGGCACCATACTGTAAGGACCAAATGTAAAGTAAGAAGTCTGATTTATTGGGTTCGGCGAAATACAAAATGAAATAGCATAGGATCAAAGAAGTGAGAAGTAAAAATCTGCATGGCCCATATCCAATATAATCACGCACCAGGCCGAAACAAACTGTAAAATTTTAACTAAACTGAACAAGAATTTTGTACAAAAAATAGAATTTTTCAGGTCATAACGAATACGCCAATACTTTTTCTTAATTTTTTGTTAAAAATTTTTTTTAGATCTTTGCGCTCTTAAAGTAACAATTTTCGCTTAACCCATGCCGGCATAGTGGTTCATTTGGACCTTTTTTTATCTGTCCAACCTCAGTAAAAAATATTGGCATACTGGTTTTCCTCGAACTTGATACCAATTGAATATTTTTCAGCGTTCTTTCCTCTCATAAATTTTTTGTCAAAAAATAATACAGTAAAAGTAACCGTTTTTTGTTCATTTTGGTGTTACTTTAAGCAGGTAGGTGGTGTATTATTAATTGGGCATCCGTTAAAAATAGCCAAAAAAATGACTGGTAAAGTAGGATTATGGATTTTATTTTCTGTAAGCCCGCTTAAATTTTTGGAAACATTTTTGGACTCCTTGATTTTCTATTTTTCGGAATTAAAAGTCTTTCCAAATTGGCATTATGCCAATCGATTTTTTAACCAAAGTGGCGGCAAGACGCTCTTGGCTCTTGGAAGAAGTGACCGCTAACAACTCATTATTTCTCAAAATAATGTATTTGTGAGACCAAAATAAAGACATGCGACGTAGGTTATAATGTGAAGAATTTCTAGGGCACAACCAATAGAAAATGAGTATTGAGCCTATTGGATTCGAGTAACAAAACGGAAAACAAAAGCACAAAGAGTTTTTTTTAATAAAGTTTCTTTATGGTGCGATAAAACATAAATCTCGATAATTTATAGCAAGCGTTTACCCACGCAGTATGTGGTTTTTTAATGTAAACATAAAAACAGGTATAAAACTTACATATGAATACTCCAATAATACTGGCACTTATTGCTAGAACAGTTGACAAAGCGGCGTTTTGTTCCGGACAAATTTCATTATGTCCATATTCAATATTGCACGAATTAAAATATCCTTCTCTTTTGTAAATTTCGGTTATTGTAACCCATCCAAAAACCAAAACCGAGTGTAAACAACTATCAAAACAACAAAATGCGTAACACAAGAAACGCATTAAAATGTCTTTAAAAGTATACTGTTTATTTTGCGATTTAATGACACCTATTGATTCGTCGGCTTATCGTATTGGTCAGGTCAAATTATGTGATAGGATATTGTCTGCTATACTTCTGTACATAACCCTAATTTAGGGTGTTCCAAGTATTTCTTCGTTAAAATTAGAAAAAAACGTAGAGTATAATACAGCATGATAACATATCTTAATTAAAAGACTCTCAAAATTCCGTAACTACCGGCTGAAATGGACAATTTTTGACAATTTTCAAGTAAAAACCATTCACCAAATTAAAAAAGTCCTATTAAAGGTTCTCCTAAAAAGCTTAAATATATTGTAAGCATAGCATCTTAATTGGTTGGCGCTGCCAATTTTTATTGGCCGCGTTACCATAACAACCCGAAAAACAAATCAGAATGTGTTTCTTTTTTGTTACGCTTACAATTAGGTTACATGCTTCAACACTTGCGCCTAAATTTTAAAATGTGTTTAATCATGGCGCCCTTTTTTACTGTTGCGTGCCCTTCTGTGCAAATATGCACAAATTCGTAAAAAAATAGAAAAAAACTGGAATCGTAGTTTAGTTTTTGAATTCTAGAGCATTAAAACGGGTGCGTGAACATGAACAGACTATAGAACTGACCGCTACTGGTTTAGTCTCATGAAAATCGGCTGCCCGTTTCTAGAATACCGTTTCGCCATATTTTAAAATGATATTGGCCAATAGGAGCACCTCATTGCAAAAAAAAAAGAAGAAAATTGCTCTATTCTAGAAACGTTAGCCGATTTTCATGAGGCTAAACCTGTAGCAATAAAGTTAAAAATTCGGGGCACCCTACCATATAAGTTGCCATATTATATTTGAAAATACCAGTCTGAGAGCCATACAATCATATTTACATCATAGATAGCCCATTTATAGACTGGTATTTTCAAACATCAAACTATTAATTGTAAATATTTCTCTAACGAATAACGTTTTAATAAAGAAAATAGATCGAGGACATAACGTGACAACCACTAATTATAATGATTATTCACCTCAATGAGGAGGAAACTGTATATTTCCGTTAAGTTGACACGTTTCGCATTAACTCGTCCATGTTTTTTGTGGACTCGTGAGGCCACAGTAAAATTTTCTAGTTTCAATAGCGCCTGATTAAAATACTGATAATTATTTTATCTGATTAAAATTTTATAATTTACATTTTATACTACTACGGCATTAATTTCCGTTATTAGGAGTTTTGATTGCTTGGTCATGTATAAAATAATATTGTAACATTTCGAGCTCGAACGTCGACTCGACGGGTTAAGTAGGAGCGGTTTAGCTGTTGGACAGAGTTAAATGGCTAGTAATCGCTTAACGGCCTTTGGAACGTCGTACATGTATTTTTGGTTTATTTAGTTTGTGCTGTGTTCAATATAATTTCTTACGAATGAAAAAAATAAGCAAAAATAGAAGTCCAGTTTTTTTTTGATCCAAATTGGGTAAGCACTTCGATTTTGAAGTCGAAACTAAGACGGATTAAAATTTCTAAACATATATTAGATAAATATTTAGAGTATCTCGACTTTGACGCTTGGACATTAGTGTACCAAGCATTTTTTCTTCTTGAGGGTTAATAAATATTAATAACGTTTCTAAAATATCTCATACTAGGGTTTTATTAATACCTATGTATTTTTGAGGCCGCCTAACGATCGTCATGTCGAGAACAACTTGTCACAACGCACCATATGTACCTATGTACCCTATGTACCTATAGGTAGGCCGCTTTGAGCTGAATTTATAAATACAGTCCTCCGTCCCTTATGGGCCATACCCTTATGGGCCACCGGACCCTTATGGGCCGCAATTTTTTCGATTTGAAAAACTGACCCTTATGGGCCAGTGAATTTTTTTTCAGTTTTCCATCTCATTTTATTTCTCTTTTGTCTGAAGTGATTTCGCTTGATAACAAGTTTCAACAAAACCAAGCAAATCTAAATTAGAAAAATGCCATTCTTCTTTCCACTTATTTACTTTTTTCTCAGCAGATATTTTTTCTCCCGGGTACATGTTACCAACTGTCACGAATACAGCAAAAAGAAGTATGATGAGGCGCTGGAAAGTGACCGTTTTCTTTCACAAGAAGATTCGGCAATGATTCCGATATCGAAGTGTTACTTGTAGAAAATGAATCGACTATCATAGATAAAAATGACAGTGACGTTTTAGCCATAAAACAAGATTTAACTCAAAACACTAAATCGTATGTTGGTACAACTGGTGGTGAATTGATGACGATTAAAAAAAGACTAAACAATCGTCAATAACTGATTTTTTTGGCAATTAAATCTGCAATGTCTAAAAACCCATTTCCAAGCAAAAAAAAAACAATAAAATTACAGAATATGTGTGTTTTTTAATCAAAAAATGGCAACCGAACCCTTATGGGCCACCGGTCCCTTATGGGCCGCCTTTTTTGGGCCCTGAACGTGGCCCATAAGGGACGGAGGACTGTACTTCAAATTTACTGTTTTTTGGATATAAGAGGTAACCGACCATGACGCAGCCAATGGTGACCCTTAAAAGTGTGCGCTACCAACCGGTTAGAAATCAACCACAAAAAATCTAAAAAAAATCATGTGATTTCGCTCTCCTACATCTGCGCTGATATTGTATGGGGGAAAACGGAAAAATCGAAAAACCGATTAAACTCGTACCGGTTTGGTCGGATGGATCTAATTTTTTCAACACAAATATTATCGCGTATATAATATATTATATATATATAATACCGTATATTCTATCATNTATACAGTCCATGCGCGCACAACGCGACAACTTCACGTGGTCAAAACCTGTCGCGTTGTGGGCGCACAACAATCACTAAATGCATTACAAGATACTACACCCCCTGCGCCGTTATGTTTCCACCAAATTGTTCCAAAAACCGGAAACATAACGGCACCGCCGGGAACATAACGGCGCAATGCGTAGGCGATTTGTCGGAAATTTATATGTGCGGAAACATAACGGCTCCTACGGGGCCGTTCTAAAATATTTGAAATTTTCAAGCGCAAAAAAGCCGCGAATGAACTGCCAAACAGAGAAATAAGGGATGAAATGACAAAAAAAAATTTCTTATCATTTATCGGTGGCTACGGAACCTTCATAAGTTACCATGTATTTTTATATTGACCATGTTAGAACTCGTTAACCCTCAATCACGCAGGGCCAAAAAGAGACACATTTTTATTCTAAATTATAATACAGTCGGTGAGGTAACGAGTTGACATTTTCCTTGGCACTTTCGGTGAAACTTTCAATTTTTCGGTCAGAAACTGCCAACTCCTTACCTGTCAACTCGATATCTCACCTACTGTATATCAATAAATGGGATTCGAATGATAATTAAAAGAAAAGCTATTAAGTTTTTACCACTAGAACCAGAAATGCAAAGAAAAATAAGTAAATAATTTTTAATGAACAAAATATTAGGGCCAAACATATGTCGGGCGGAAACATAACAGCGCAGTGCGTAGGCGTATAAACTGGAAAAAAATTCTCGAAAAAGCGGAAACATAATGGCACCGACGGGGCTGAGCGGAAACATAACGGCCGGAAACATAACGGCGCAGGGGGTGTACTACGGCATTAATTTCCGCTATTAAAAGTTGTTCTAGGAGTTTTGATTGTTTGGTCATGTATAAAATAAAATTGTAAAATTTCGAGCTCAAACGTCGACTCGACGGGTTAAGTAGGAGCGGTTTAGCTGTTGGACAGAGTTAAATGGCTAGTAATCGCTTAACGACCTTTGGAACGTCGTACATGCATTTTTGGTTTATTTAGTTTGTGCTGTGTTCAATATAATTTCTTACGAATGAAAAAAAAATAAGCAAAAATAGAAGTCCAGTTTTTTTTTGATCCAAATTGGGTAAGCACTTCGATTTTGAAGTCGAAACTAAGACGGATTAAAATTTCTAAACATATATTAGATAAATATTTTGAGTATCTCGACTTTGACGCTTGGACATTAGTGTACCAAGCATTTTTCTTCTTGAGGGTTAATAAATATTAATAACGTTTCTAAAATATCTCATACTAGGGTTTTATTAATACCTATTTATTTTTGAGGCCGCCTAACGATCGTCATGCCGAGAACAACTTGTCACAACGCACCCTATGTACCTATGTACCCTATGTACCTATAGGTAGGCCGCTTGGGATTTTGAGCTGAATTTAGAAATACTTCAAATTTACTGTTTTTTGGATATAAGAGGTAACCGACCACGACGCAGCCAATGGTGACCCTTAAAAGTGTGCGCTACCAACCGGTTAGAAATTAACCACAAATAATCTAAAAAAAAATCATGTGTTTTCGCTCTCCTACATCTGCGCTGATTGATATTATATCGGGGAAAACGTAAAAACTGAAAAACCGATTAAACTCGTACCGGTTTGGTCGGATGGATCTAATTTTTTCAACACAAATATTATCGCGTATATAATATATATAATACCGTATATAATATACTTGATTTTCTTTGGAAATGATAGAATATACGGTATATTCTATCATTTCCAAAGAAAATCAAGTGGCTCAGCCAACTTTTTCGTTTACCATGTATTCCAGACGGCATACCTACCTAAGTATTTTGCTATAAATTATAGCATTATGCTTAATAATGGTATTTTAACCATGGACGGATTAAGTGTTTAGAAATCAAGTTCCTTTTTACAAATTGTATTTAATACAACATATAAAACACAAAAATTTATTTCTGTAATTTGTTAATACTAGTTTGTAAACCAGTTTGAACCAATAAATTTATTATTAATTTGCCAAATCGCTACATTATTTTCCCTAATTTGATATTTTTAGTCAAATATGGCAAGTCGAAAGATTTCAAACATAAATTAAATAAATAACTACATTATATTTTTGATTTCGTTAATTTTACTGGACCAGCTTGCTAATTTAATCATTAGCAAGCTAAAAGAAATAAACTATCATTAAATTATTTTCTCCATGAATTTGAATATTATGAAATTTTGTGCAGTCTTCATGATATAAATTATACGTTTGGATTATTTATTACTGCCCGACTCCAGCCTGTATTTGATCATCGGCGATGAAAAACGCATCAATTATGCAGCTTAATTAATGCAGTTATTTTATAATCAAATAATGGTTATGTTTTTAAAAATAGCGAAACATACACAAATCCATATAAGGCAGGGTTTGAAAAATAAAGGTTTTTGAAAATATTCCCTCTGAAAATTTTCCTTTGTTCGCTACTATGGAATTTTTCGCCCTAGCCGAGCCGAGCCAAATTGTAATTTTTGGCTCCGAGCGAAAAAAAACATGAAAAGTGAAAAAAATTGATGAGGTTAAAATGGAAAAAATCTTTCCGACCGAGAACTTTCTTAAAATAAAACTGAGAGAAAACAAAAAATTAGGGATTAGTCGACCTTTAGTCGCTTGTCGAAAATGCTTAAGCCTTAGTTTGTCTTTAGTCGATTTTGAAAAATAGTCTTTAGTCGATCCGTTTGCCATCGCCTTCGCAAGTAAAACATACATGTAGAAATCCGTCCCAAGGGAAACCCCCGGGCTGATGTGATGATTTTGGTCCACAGCGAAGGAATTAGTAATGGGTCATTACGAAAATGTAATCATTTTGCCTATGAGAAGCTCTGTGCCCAAGTGAAGCTGCCTCACCCAAGTGATGTGCTCCGAAAGGCAGACTTTTTTATTTAATAAAGGCTAATAGGCTGATTATATCGAATCTAAGTTTCAATAATTGGTTCGGAAAGGAGAGATACAGGAGGGTCTCATATTAAGGGACACCAAATTAAAGAACATACAGTCCTCAATCCCACAACGGCCGCCTTCAAGGCCAAAAAACGCGGCCGTTGTGGGACCGCCGGCCGTTGTGGGACTATCAGACCGGCCGTTGTGGGACCTTTTTGATATCAAAACCCTTATGAAATCGTTAATTGTATTTTTTTTTTCTTCAAAACCAGGCTCAAATTCAAGGTCAATAGTTATGGTGCGTAAAAAGATGGGAAATGATTCCCGAAAGTTGGAAAACAATTACTTGTCCAAATAACGTTTTCTTTTTCATGCATGTTTGTAAACAAGTCGAGCATACCACTCTTAAGAAAATGAGAAATAATCACGAAAAAGATAAGACGATTTCGTAAAACCTAGGTGAGTTTAGGGGGCAGTCCCGCAACGGCCGGTCCCACAACGGCCGCCTTCAAGGCTCGAAAAACGCGGCCGTTGTGGGACTGTCGGCCGTTGTGGGACCGGCCGTTGTGGGACTGAGGACTGTAATTCAAATTAAGACACATATATCAAAAAGTTTCAAATTAAGGCATGCAAAAAAGTTTCAAAAAGTTTAAGTGACTAAATTCAAATTAAGGGACAAAATTCAAATAATTGAAAATTTAATCTAAAATTTCCCGGTTAATAATCTACTTTAACACAAAGAGAAATACTACGAATTACAAGCCACTGCACCCAAAGCGTTACAATTTGTTGCTAAAAAAAGTCGTAACCCTTCGGGATCATGACGTCATTTCGTAACCCTTTTTGGGGATTTTTTAACCCTTAAACGGTCCCATAAGTTAAATTTTTACGGAATACTTTTGGATCATGACGTCATTACGTCGTTACTCAAAGTAACGGGTTTTATGATTAATTTGTCAAGATTGTGTGTCAATCTATGGAAAGTGATGTGAAGTATGATCGGACTTTGGTGGACTTGTTTCTTCACATCTAATTCGCCAATAATCCGCTCAATATTTTCATCTTCACAAATTTAAATATTATAATTATCCAATTTTGGGATTTCTCCAGTTAAATTTCTAATTTCGGAAGACATTGTGTCCAACTTTCCCCGTATTTCTCGCATAACTTACCAAGCCGTAATTACAAATTTAACCATTTAACTCAAGTTT
>SCLG01000072.1:58705-86392 GCA_004367875.1 Oikopleura albicans
CGTTGGCCAACGCTTGCGTTGGGCGTTGGGGAAATTTGGAGCGTTGGCCAACTTTTCCAACACTGCTCTCAAGGGTCCAGGTTGGACGTTGCTGAACGTTTTAAGGAGCATATTTTGATTAATAGGCTACAGTCCTCGTACCCGAAACGTCCGTACCCGAAACGTCCGTACCCGAAACGTCCCATTCGTCCCGAAACGTCCCATTCGTCCCGAAACGTCCCAATTTTTTTTTAATTTTTTCAATGTACCCGAAACGTCCCATTATTATTTTTTCAAAAATATTAACATTTGTTTCCATGAAAAACTAAATCGTAATAATTTCAACACTTTTCTTTAGCATTTAAACACAATTTACTGTTTTCGAGAATTTAGTTCGAAGTTAGACGCTTAAAATTTTCAAAAATAGTGTATATATTTAGGCTACTGTATATCTATAATCTAACCTATAAATATGTCAAATAAAATGAATAAATTTTCCGTTTAAAATCTTTTATGAAATCTTTTTTTGTAGAAAAAAGTACGTTTTTTCAAGAAGTTTTACATAATATCAAATCGCTCAATCATTAGGACGCCACTTATGAAAGAAAAATATCTAATATCTCCAAAACCTTACAGGATTTTTTTTAAAATCTTTTATTCATTTTTATTTCATTTAGATTTTAGCTTTGTGTTTCTCCCCTATTTGATATTTGACGTAGGTTGAAGGACTCGCTCTGATTGGACCGTTTCCTCTCTTCCTATCTTTTTCGTGAGAAACAACGATAGGGTTTCAACAATGGTTTGTCTAATGGTAAATGTTTACCCTTTTTGCATTTTTTGATTTATTGATTTTGTCAATCATTATTTTATAGATTCTCGTTTAAAATTATTAATACCCAAAAAGGGTACTTCAAAAAGTATCTTAGCATATAGAAGAAAAAGTATATGTAAAAATGTGACGTAAATTTAGTTCCACATTTTCATACAAATCTGTTTTACATGTTGAACATGTTATCCTTAAATCCTGTTTTGACAATTATATAGCCAATGTTTGTTCCGACATAATCGGGTTTCGGTTAGAAAAATGTTCATGCCAATTTTCGAGACAAAAAATAAATACTTTTTTACATAAGTATGTGTTTAAATTTGACGGTTAATCGACAAAGAAACTTGTTTGGTGCCCTTTTTGTCATTTTTGGTATTTAACAACATGGTGTTAACTTTGTGTTAAAAATCGTGTTAAAATATTTGATTAAAAAATATGTTGAGCATATTTTGGTTCAAAGACGTGTTATAAACTTATGGGCCACTTTTGCCACAAAAAAACGACCAGTTAAGTGCGCAGTGCTTAAGACATAAGGGTAAATGTTCCTACGAAATTTTTGAGAAATAAAACACCACGATTGTAAAACTGGACCCATACATGCGCAGGTGGGCTATAAGACGTCAAAAACAAACGTATAAGAGATCCTAGAGAGATAAATTTAGGGTTACTTTTGTAAAAAATTGTTACTTATGCAGAATTGCAAGGTAGCTTGAGATGCCAACTTGACTAAAATTGACTCTAATTTGGCCGAATTGATCCAGGGCCGTCATACATCGAAGTCCAAACGCAAAAGGTCGACGACGCAAAAAAAAGGTACTAGGGAAAGAACATTTTGTATGTCGAATCATTTTTGGCTTAACAAAAATATCAATGATTCATATAATCAATCGTGCCGTTAACACACAAAAACGTTGACGATAGTTGACCAACGGAAGAAAATACAATTAATTAAAAAATGAGAGGCAAAAATTTACGAACACAAATGTGGTCTAAAGGGTTTTAAATTTAATGCTCAAAATTCGACATTTTAACGGGAAATTAGCATGCGATGAATTGGCGATATTTGTATATTTATAATGACGAAAAATATCGAGGATGATTAAATTGTAAATGCATTAAGGACGCTGTGCTGGAGCCAATCACAGTGATGAATTTAATCCTAGTAGCGCCCTCTATTGGAACAGTACCAAATCGGATGGACCAAACAGTATGGCTGTTTAAGGTGATCTTTTTGATTGTGATTTTAGTTCCAGTAAAATAAGCCTACAATTTATAGATAATAATTAAGACGTAAAAACGAATACAACAATTTTCTATCGATTGACGTAGCCCAGTTTTCAACTCTTAGACCGCGTAATACTAAACATACAAATTTCAAAATGGCGCGAACTTGAAATGACACTAACATGGACCTTCACAATCTTATACATCAGCTGCGCCGCTATCTTTTCAATTTCCTTTTAAAATATTAAGGCGCACCTAATGTGCTTCGAAAAATATATCTAGCAAAATTGTCTTCCTAATGTATTTTGCATTGATGCGTGATACTAAAAATACATTATAGATACCAAACTCCTGTACGACAAAAAAATCGCACGCAGTCTCGGAGAATAAATTTAAAATCCGGCCAAGCAGTACAATAGAATGTAAGTCGATGGACTTTTTGATTTCCGATTTATTTCGAGATGAAATTTTAAGAGATAATAAAAAAAATTTCAAAGTTAATTGTTACAAGCTAAACAAATTTTAGGGTTAGAATAAATTAGGTGAAGGTGATTCAACGCGCACAATCTACGTTACGTTGATTTCATATCGGAAAATATTTCTGTTTTGGCAATTATGTTTGAAACTTCATCCAAGATATCAAAAATTTTAGAAGTTTACCGTCAATGTCATGTATTAATTTAATAATCGCTTCAACGTAATTACCACTACACCGACAAACATTTTGTGACCTCAGAAGCTTTACTATAAATAAATCTCGGGACGACTAAGTGTACAAGAAAACAGTTTAAACGAACATTTGATATTCATGTCTTAATATTTTCAACTTAATACTTCATATATATTATATACAATGGTTTTATCGCTTTTAAGGCAAATTGTCGCTTTTAAGGCAAATTGTCTCGCGCGAGTCAAGTAGGTTGATGTGACCAATCACCGACTGGCAGTCAGTCGTCCTGATTTTAATCACCATCTAATTAATAAGTCGAAATTCGATTATCGAAAAAAACTTTGGATAGGTGATGTTTGTCAGAAAAGATTAAACATATAAGGAATTTTGTATAAATTCGACTCAATTATCATGTGCCTAGAATTGTACTGAAAAACCGGATCCTCAAATCTTGACTAAAAAAACAAGTCAAAATGAATTCAAAGAAAGATGTTGAACTTAGATTAAAATCAGCTTAATTCAATTATCGTGTCTGATTCAATACCAATTTTAACGGTTTTTATTTGAACACTTAGATATGCACGTTCACGGAAATTTGAAACACGAAAATTGACCATTTTGTCAAAATATGGTAAGAGTTACAGATTTGGCATGTCAAAAAATAAATTTATTATTGTTTTTTTTAACAACAATGAATTGATATAAACAAACGAATTGTTTCCGAATCATTTCTAAAACATTAAAAATTGATATTGATCACGTTTGATCACCTGCAAATAAGAAACGACTATTTGGACGTCCGATATGTCCTTTTTGACTGTTCGTTAAAGTACTTTTATTGTACTTATCTGAGTTGCGAGTTGTAAAAAATGTTTGAAAACCTTGACAAGTTTTACAAGAGTAAGAGTTTTTCATCCTTCAATCGCTTCCTAAACACTTGCAAGGATACATATTATTACAGAACTAGAAATGTGCCACATTTAATGTGGAAATTATCACATGAGAAAATTTTCGACACGATCACTGTTGCCGTATAACCTCCACGTGGCGATGAACGTGAAGAAAATCGATATTTCAAAATCTATTTCCTATTTTTCACGCGATTACTTTCTTTTTTGACAAAATGAACTGATATAATTTAGAACTCACAATAAAATATTGAGTTTTTTTAATAAATGGTCCACAACTCGAACAAATTGTTCATTATGCTAAAAAAACCTAAAAAACAGAGGCTTCACAAATATTCTTGTTCTTTTTTGCCTTTAAGCAGCCACTTAACGGTCAAAATTTCCAAAGCAGCAACGCCTACATGATGCGCTCTTACGCGGCTTTTTTTCAAATTTTTTTTATTCTTGATACCCGTTACAATATAAAATACAAAGGAGGACGTGGGAAGAAAATTGCCCCAACGTCCAACATTCCGAACGCCCAACGCTTCCAACACTGGTATAGGGGGATGATGTTAAGGTCTACATATTTGATCTTTTACCGGTTTAGTCTCATGAAAATCGGTATTCCGTGTGGGCATATTTTAAAATGATATCAAGATCAACAGATTGAAGTGAATAGTTAAAACGTATACATTATTCTTTCCGTTTTGTATAATTCTTTACGTAGAGGCCCATTTATAAAGAGGGGAGAAAGGAGGGGCACCGCAGTTCAAAATAATCGGTATAAGGTATTATGGTCTTTTTGCACTGAGGGACGCTTGTGGAAGGACGTGTTTAATAAGGGACCGTTTTTATAAAAAAAAATATTGGTTCAATTATGGGATCCCATGGAACCAGAACCTCGTCACGGAAAAAATAATGGAATACATAAGTTACGATTGGCATAAGTACGATTTGTCATTTTGACCCCAAGTTCAAAAAACGTGACTAGTTAATTATTACAAATTTCATTCTTGACCTTGACATTAAATTTGACGGATTCAATTTGAAAGTGCGAATAATTATAAATCGGGCATAATTCTAAATATCGAGTTCATCAAGGGCCTCTTAATGAAGAATTCGCGCGAACGTCGAATCAAGTTGAATCAAGTATTTCAAATTTAATTTTTCAAGTATGAATATTTTCAAATGACATCATTAATTAGTTTTCACTCGAATAAACATTAAAAACCAAAAATCGTTTTCTCAAAATGACCAACGAAATACCCTCGAGACGAGAGACTGACCAACTGATTATATAAAATTTGCCCCATTTTTCTAGAATTTAACTGCAAGCATCTTTTTGGTTTTCAACATCCAGTTTTTATTGTTTTATCATTATCTGATTGACACAGCGTTTTGTTAACTCCCAACTTGGGAATCCCAAGGGTCCCAATAGGCATATAATCCGAAGGAGGACAAATGTCCAAATTTTGACACAACGTTTTTTGGCCATATTAAATCGGGAATTTTAACAAAAAAAGTTCAGTTTTATGTTAACTATTTTTTCTCATAAAATTTGGACATTTGTCCGCTGGGAGTTGACGTATACAAATTAGTTTGCGTTATGTTACAAAATTTCTGCCAAAAATCTACTTCAAGCCAAGTTCTGGTTTCAAGTTCTGGTTTCGTTACATTGTGATTAAACGTTGTACAAGCAGGTTTTCGATATCTGCTTCTTACATCATTTAACGCAACATTTCCTTAACTTTTCAAGAATTTTTTTATGTCGTCAATCCTACGCCAGAATACGTAGGATTGTTGTCAAATTTTCGTATCCCGCTTTGGTGTAGGAGGTTACATTAATTTTCAAGTGGAAGTTTTGATGACATCAAAATAGGGTGGTTGAAATAAATCAACATAACGTAACGTACGGGGTCAATTAAGGTCTGAGAAGTTCGAAAACATTAGTACAAAATTAAAATAATATTTAAAAGAGTTTGATTTTTTAAGTAAGTACATGTTACTTATTAAATAAAACTTCCGAGGTTTATTGCTTACATTTGCATATGATAACAATTTATTTTTAGGAACAAAAGTATTATTAGTGCTCAAATCAGTAAGGGTGCCAAGTAAGGGCATTGTGTTATTTGAGTCCCGTTAACATTTCTATATTCCAGAACGACATTTTTTTATATTTAAAAATAAATCAGGGTTCAATGATGCAGAATTTTTTTAACCCGGTAACATTTTTCGATTTCCGGTTTTTTTTTTTCTAATGACCGAAAATATTTTCACTTGTCATATTTTTCTATTATCTCTAATTGCCGTTTATTTCCTGTTATTAAAAGAAAAGTATAAAAACTGGTAAAACCGGAAATCGAAAAATATAACCGGGTCAAAAAATTCGCTTTGTCGAGCTTACCCGGATTCTTGGTTTAATATTTGAAATTGTCATTTTGGAATATACATATGCTTATTAGCACCGTGAAGCATAGGTTTCGAAAAACCGGAAACTTGCCCTTAATTGGCGTTTCCTTTATAAAAAAATAAACATGTCCAAACCTTTCCACATAAGACGAAGTATGGGCCAGTAACAATGTAAATCCGGAAAGTAGACTCATATTTATTCTCTAATAATAAGTATCGATATTCGATATTTTACTAGAAAAAAAAACGGACCAAAAATTTTGGCGCTCACAGAAATAGCCGCGGTAGAGATACGCCATATTAGTAAAAATCTGGTGCAAGTATGGGGCGCCGTCTGGCCTCATTGCGCCACCAAAAAAATATGGTGAATAAAAAAATTGTTAATTTTTTCTTACGTTGAATGCGTCCCGCTTCCTTAAATGTTAACACTCCGACTTCAAGATCTTGTTAATTGATGAAAAGGTTATTCTTAATGGTTGACGTAATTTTAGTTTTTAATCAAATTTAATTACCGTTATATGTTCACGCTCAATTTGCTGCATCAGTCTGGTACGGTCTGTAGACGGTAATTTCTATACGTATAGGCTATACGGTATAGCACAATTTGCAAATAGTTGCCGCCCGTGCTTAACTATTGATGGGTATTTTTACTTGAAGCCCAATCGCAAGCATTATTGATTATAATGATAAGTCATCATTGATTATAATCATTGATAACTTATGATTATGGCATGATTATGGCATAGTAGCAATTTCCTTGCAATCTTTTTTTACTCATAATTAAACTTTATTTCAAGATTTTTTACAAAGAAGAAAGATTTCAGAAATAAAATCATCTAAAATCATCTAAACCAACGCAAACTGCAATAAACTAATTATGTCATTTTCAAACAACGTTGTTTCTATTGCTGCTATGCCATAATGAGAAGTTATTGCCTGAGGGGCGAAGCCCCTCAGGCAATAACTTTATTATGGAATCGCACCACCGGACGCGGAACCCCCACGCGAAACATGCGACGCTCGGTGTAGTAGCGTTGCGCTTAGTTTAATTCATAGTAATTGGGCCCGGTGTAGTGCCCTGCAGGCTTGAGCTGTTACGAAAGTACAGTACGCTGCTAATTATCAATTGCTTTCATTAATTCAGCTGATTATTCGTTCAATTGGATTGGATTCTTATAAAAAATAATTATATATATACATAATATATATATTATATAATATATGCAGTCCCGACCTTCCAATTGTGCACCCTCCAATTGTGCACGACTGCCTAATTGTGCACTTTTTCAGGAAATTTTACGAGACTGGCAAAAAGTATTTTTGGTTTGCCAGGCAAAACTTGTTGATTCAATTTGTTATTTTTTAGTTCTAAACGATACAGGAATCAATTTTGTGTATATTTATGACTGGAAAACGTCCCAAAAACTAGTAGTTAACTTGATAATAACAATTTTACCAAATTTTGCACGGCTCTCCAATTGTGCACGACTGCCCAATTGTGCACGTTTTTAGGAAACGCAAATNATTAAAATAATTATTTGATGTTCAAATGGGAGATATCGGTCTTTATTTTGTCCTCTGTCAAGTTTTTTTTGAAAATTTCAAATAAATTTTCAAAATATGATTTGTAGGATAATGTACATACACAAAAAAACGACGACGGTAGATACGTTCATATTTAATAATCGGTTCCACGTATTGTGTCATTTGATTTTTGGGTAAGTTTTGGGTCAAAAAATAAATATTAAACCCTAAACAGTGGGCCTTACCGGAGCAGGGATTCACCGCTTGACCTATTCATTTCGGCTTTCAAATGAACTAATTGCTATTTCCATTTCGACCGAGAATTACGAATTTGGTCAAGAAGTAAATTGAAATTATTAATTGTGGCGTTTTTTTTCTTGCTTGCACAAATATCCCCAGTTGACATTTTTATTTTCGAAAAACGTTGGAATTTAACAAAAAAAAGTAGCAAATTGAATAACACAATGGTTTCGCACAGTACTTATCGTACAGTACCTATCTACTTCCTACCCTAATGATTATCAACGGTACAAAACAATATTAAGATACGCGTAAAATTGACGGTCAGATACACGTTAAAAAAATTACATTTTTGTTTAATTGAACAAAACTGCTGGTTTGTTAAAAAAAATTTCAAGTACAGTAACTCATATTACAAGCCACGCGGTGAGTCATTTGCGTGGCTAAAGGACGCTAGCCAATAGGAGGCGCATATAAAAAGTCATGAGCCAATAGGCGTTGCTTGTAATTCAGTTACAGACCNGCTTTCAAATGAACTAATTGCTATTTCCATTTCGACCGAGAATTACGAATTTGGTCAAGAAGTAAATTGAAATTATTAATTGTGGCGTTTTTTTTGCTTGCACAAATATCCCCAGTTGACATTTTTATTTTCGAAAAACGTTGGAATTTAACAAAAAAAGTAGCAAATTGAATAACACAATGGTTTCGCACAGTACTTATCGTACAGTACCTATCTACTTCCTACCCTAGTGATTATCAACGGTACAAAACAATATTAAGACACGCGTAAAATTGACGGTCGGGTACACGTTAAAAAAATTACATTTTTGTTTAATTGAACAAAACTGCTGGTTTGTTAAAAAAAAAATTTCAAGTACAGTAACTCATATTACAAGCCACGCGGTGAGTCATTTGCGTGGCTAAAGGACGCTAGCCAATGGGAGGCGGCTATAAAAAGTCATGAGCCAATAGGCGTTGCTTGTAATTCAGTTACAGACCCTCCGCGCCTACGGCGCTGGAGTCTGTAACTGCTTATTCCATGCCGTTCATTGAGAATATCGATGACTCGTAAGAAAGTATTCAGCCACGCTATAGTTAGTGGTAGGGAATTCCGTTACAGACCGCCTACGATTCGATCAGAGATATCGCTAACCAGATATTAAGAATAGATATGAAACGACGTTATGAAGCCGATTAATTACACTCTGGAATTTGTAGACCGGTTATATTACAAATTCCGGAGTCGACGAAATTTGCCATCACCAAAAAAGTGATCATTTTCACTCAACTAGAGGCGCAAGCGTTAAATTTGTTACATACATGATACATTGTCAATGTGGAGAGTCATAATGTATGTGTTCACCTTCAACACTACACTATTTAGTGACGATACAAAAACTCATTCATTTTTTACAATTTGGGGCCAAATGGAACATCCGATGTTCTATTTTTATGTCGTGGAAGCAACGTTGATTGAAAAAATGAACATAAAGCACAATTTGTGCAATAACCTTGACTAAACGATCCAACATATTGGTTTGTTATGGTTAACACATTCACAGTTGGAAATGTCAATGCCAACCGGTTTACTAAAATTCAATCAAAGTAGACTTTTCGATTCCCACGGTTGCAGGGGGGTAAAAACGTTGCCAGCAAATGTCAGGTGAGGGTTAAGGTCATTATCGAAATGACGAGGCTACCCAGAATTGGTTAGTCATAGTCAATTATTTTGATTTGGAAAATTGGATATTTACAATTTCAAACACATTTAAACTTACGTTTTGCTATTTATAATACCCCCTCGTAGTTATCGGGCAACTTTCACCCTGAAAAACCTGACCAAGAGATACGTAGTGCTTATCATATAACAATCGGTCTTCCTGGAAAAAATTTAAGCGAGTTGTGACAAACTTCCAAACTTCGTGTCAATTATACTATAAGTATGAGTCATACTGTATGACATTTTACGAAATTAACAACTATAAAACACCGGTATTAAAAAATTTTTTCGGAAATAAAATTATTAATTATATCAATAACAAAATTGTCGTTTCGTCTTTTTATATAATTTCCATTTTTTACCAAATTCAGTTTGAAACGTTTAAACAAACGCATAACCTACAAGTCAGATTTTAGCGGATGTTGACTTCGGCATGTCTGAATCAAACCAGAAATTGTTAAAATATAATTTGTGGTAGTTATCCACGTTACGATTTGCTTACTTATAAATGAAAATATATACAAGTCTGTCTATTTTTTTTGTTTGCATTTTCATCTTCATGATCATTTTAGTTTTTTTGAGTAAATTTGTTTTTACCAGGAGAGCCGCATCAAATGCTGCATCCAACACTTTCAGGTACTTATAGTATTAGTCTTATAGCCCCTTATCTTTCAGTTTTTTTATATAATAACAACGTGTTATAACGAGGCATATTTGACGACACCCGGATCTTACGTATTTCAACTTATAAGACCGTTATATCGCAAACTATGGAAACACATCGGATATTATCGAACCCTTTCGGAGCCAATATAATTTATGGGAAAATCGTGTAAGACTTGATTTATTCCAGTGACCAGAAGTGTAATAAAAGGCAACAATTTTTAGAGAAGAGTACAGGTAAAACTGTATGAGCCAAACTTGGAACAAATGAACTGTATTTTAGCGGACTTCAAGAACCTGGCAATGATGAAAAACAATACAAGGATTATCAAGTAATAAAAAGCGAAATACTTTATATCAGGGTTCGAAATTTAACAAAAATTATGGTTATTACAGGTATGTTTAAGGGAATTTACGGGGTAAAAATATTGGTGTTAAATGTCAGATATTGTGTTATACTGTATAACTGTTATACATATTGTGTATACATTTTTAAGATCACATCTTTAGATAAAAATAATTTCAGAACCCTGATTTAGATTGTGTACAGCGCCGTGGCACTGGTTTTACTAACTTACCTCTTATATGTTATTTGGTGAGTTATGTTACAGCGGTATTCCCACCGCCGAAAATAATTTGGGTTTTAGCGTAAATTGTTTTCTTTGAACCTTTATTTTCGCATTTAAGGTTTATGCGAAATCATCCAACACGTTTCTACGATAGATCTGTTGTGCCTCGATTTCTCCTAGATCCACATGCATCTGCCCCTAAAAGGGCCCATAAAGAACTTCTTCAAAGGTACATTTTTTCAGTCAAGCAGTAATTGTTTCTTACTACCTGGTACTTACAATTTTGATCACTGTATTTTTAATTGTTTGTAAAAAATGTATGACAGATTATGGCCGGCTGGCGACAAGGAATTTTTATATGACCGGCGTCTCGCGAAATTCAACGCCACCAAACAAGAACGTCTGGCAAGTGGTGGGATATGGATGGCAAATAATATGCTTAATAATTACGCCAGAAAGGAACAGTCAATTTGTTTTTGTAAGATTCGGGTTGTCAGAAAATCGGTTTTTCATAGAAATGATTTTGTTTATTAACCCTCATTCGCCGCTGCTACACACGGTGTGCGATTTTTCACGGATGTCGCTCTCACGGTTAAACCACTTTTTGAAGTGGTCGGTTTGGTTTGACCAAATAAGTTATATGGCCTTTGACTTCCTAAAACAAGAACCAAAACATTATTTTTATAATAACCCCGTGTAATTTTTATCACTTAACGTTAAACGGGTAAGAAATGACGAAGAGATGAAAGTGACCTACACACGGTGTGTAGGTACCGACGAATGAACACAAGTCCATAAGCGGCGAATAAGAGTTAAATAGAATTTCCCGGAATACAATATTTATGAAAATGGTTTGTCATTGAATAAGTTTTTAATGTAATTTCCCCGAATGCGTTTTTTTTCATGAAAATAGTTTTGATAACTTTCTCCAGACGTTAACTTTTGAGTTCTCGTTTCCTTTAAGGAAAACGATATATTTTTAATAAATGTACACACTTTGTCATTCTGGGGTAAACAGCTAGTTGGTAAAAATATTTGACTAGTTCTTCACAAAGCCTCTTGGCGAGTTACGATTCAGTAATGATCGAAAAATTACAGCTGGAAACGAATCCGAATGAATAACTGTTACCGTGTGTGTCGTCTGAAACTGTAAACAGCTAATCAGTAGCACATAAGATGTGGTCCAACAATAAATCAGACGGAGCAAATTTTACACGCATTTTTTATGCTGAAACAATATAAAACTGCGTGTGAAAATTTGCCATGGATGATTCAATGTTGGACCACACAGTATACTGTATACCGTATACTGTATACGGTAGCGTTTTAATTTTTTAATAAAATTATAAAATTCTTAGTCAATTATGTATTGTCTGTCTTTAGCTATTANGGGTTCAGTTTCATGAAAATCGGCCGAGCGTTTCTAGTATATCGTTTTAGCATATTTCGGCCCATTTTCATGAAACTCCACCCGTAGTAATAGCGTACTACTGAAAGCATGTTCTTTACTGTACACAGAGTGCGACGTTTCTTGATTTTTCGGTAAAATTTGGAGCGTATTTGCCCTCAAAAAAGATTTCCTTGAATTTCTAAAATCCTTGTCTAAGTTCCAGATTTTACACCAGTTCCTAGTAAAGTTTAAGAATTTATAGATTATTGGATTAATAGTTGAATTGACATAGCACTGATAGGAAACATATAAGCTTGAAAATCAGTCATTAATATAACGTAGCAGAATTTACTTCAAAAATTAAAATTGATATTAATACGCTAATGGCCAGTGAGATGCATTAGGTATAAAAAACATTAACTGCTACACGCCATGGCCCATGGGATGGACAAGATCATGTTCAACGGGTAATTAGGGGTGTAAGAATTACCAAATTCTTCGATTAAAATACATGAATATTTAATTTTACATTAGGAACAATAGGAAAAAAAAGATTAATATGTGTTTCATTTTTGTCCAATTTTTGTCACCCGATTTTAAAACAAATTATAATTTGCAAATGATGAAAGTTATTTTTTTACTTTTCTCTGTTGCAATAGAGTCGCTTTAGTTGGTGTAATTTTACTTTTTCAGGCCCGAAATGGGAAAGAACTTTAATTGACCAACAACAAATTAAGCAAAAATTGACAAATGTTTGAAAGCTAGAAAAACAAATTAAGAGAAAACTTTAACATTAGAAGATTTTCGATTTCTGTTCTGGGACCCCGCACGCTTATGAAATGATTTCCTAAAGTGGTCGAGGGTGAAATAACACGTTATAACGCGGCCTACTCTAGTTTTCACTGAATTTTTTTCGCACAAAAATTAGAGATCTTACATTATCGATACACAAAACTAAAACAAAGACATTTATTTAAGGACGGTTCAGAAGTGTTCTTTACAAGCTTAACTTGCCGGGAAAATGTCATAAATGATACATGTACATGCATGATTACTTTGGGCTCCATAGCTGTTGCCCCATGACTTATGGCCCCCACAAAATTTGACGCTCACAAAATTTCTGGTTTTGTTCATAAACAAATGTACTGACGCGTCCTAAAAACCACATAAATTGTCAAACTCTAGAAACTCTATATTGCATATGCATTTAATCCAATGACAGTGTATGGACGTATGCTCGATCCAGCTTCAAAGCCAGATGTACGTCAACATTTACCAAGAAAATATATCAATAAACGACAAAGGTGGTTTTTATTACCGAATTTTAGGATTTTGTAACTCAATACGGATATCGCATGTTATGTATCTTCGCTCAGGTGCCCATTCTATTGTCCAATTTGCGGGCTAATACTGTAAGCCAACAAGGTAATCGCATTCTATGTAGTTCCGCTTGGCGGGCCGATTTTGTTACCATATGTAGCCCGCTTCGCGGCCTCGTTCACATATGATGCAGTTTGGTTTTAGAGCACAAATTTGAAATAAAAGATATGAAAGAAGGGATATATTTAGCCGCTGGAAAAAAATAATTTAGTATAAAACGCTCTTCTTAGTGAAAATGCTCTCTAGGGTCAAAACGTATCTCTTTTATATTACTTGTTTCATATTCGTGATTTATGGCCCATAGACTATGGGCCTAAATCGATCATATAGATGTACAGTGCTCCTTCCCTTAACAGCCACCAATCCCTTAACGGCCACGATTTTTGGGCCCCGATGGTGGCCGTTAAGGGAAGGAGCACTGTATATGATTTTTTTAATCTTTCATTTTGCGGTTATAACTAACTGGATACCCCATATAAGGGGCCTTATTGAAAATACGAAAGAAAAGTCCGTGAATTAGTGTGAATAGCTGAGTATGAGGTAGACATAAATATTATTCTAAAACCGAAATGTATATTTTGAACGGATTAAAAACCACCATATCAGATTGAAGTCGGTTAGAAGAATGTTTGCACAACTCTCTTTCTGACAAATTTTTTTTTTGTATTTTGAAAATTACGACAAAAATAAAAATGTGAGATTTTGTGAGAAAAACAAGGGAGATGTTTGAAAAAACTTTGCAAAAGTTGTTGAATAGTGACCGAAGCTGACATTACCGTAAACGTTCAAAATCATTTTTATATCGTTATCCCGTGATATTTTACAATTTCAATAAAATGTAACAAAAAGGTTGGCAGATGTTGTAACAACTGACAATTCTTTTCAAATAAAAAAGCATCTGGACTTACGTAATCGTGTTACGGTAACAGTAAATTGCATCTGGTATCTTTCACAATGAATAGACAAATGCATATTTGGGCACAAATTATGTAAGAATTAATTAAATATGTTGAGCAAATAGACCCGTGCTCACAGAGAATTTATTCAAGATTTAAAAACAACGATCAAGTGGAAAACAATTGACAAATTGTAACTATTATTATAATAGTCTATTATTTATAGACAACAATATAATTAACATTATTGTTATCAGTTGAATAAATTGATAAAATTGAATTAAACAAACCGATTAAAAAACATAATAATACAATAATAATGTATTAATATTATTATTATAATTATTAATAAAATAATAATAACACTTTTTTGATGTGAACCAAGTTACTACTCGTGCTTGATCATAAGGCTCTTATGATAAGAGTCTTATCCCTTGAAGGCCGCCAACGGATGTTCTACTATTTGAAATAATCTATTTCTGCCATGTAGTATTTATTATTACTTTATTCATAATTTGCAATGTAGAAAAAATACAAAATAATGTTAAATTGTTCAAATATTGTTACAAGAGTTTCATGTCAAAGAGGAACTGTTCCATCTTTAATTCGTCGACTGTTGGTTCCGAATTTGATATATTGCCTTTCGTGTTGCTTCGTTTTAGACTGCAATTTCTTTTCAATGCAATCTTCGCCGTCCGTAAAAGGCCAGGAGTAAAAATACAGTTCATACTTTATTATAAATAATAAATATCTAGTATACTGTATACCTACGTATTTACTGAACACGTGGTTACTTTGGTGAGACTTAACTTTGATGATTTCGTTTTTTTGACTTAGTTTTTAAAGAAAAAATTTGCAAATGCGAGATGGCGCTAGAGGGGACGCTTTGCTGCTTAGCCCAGCTGGTAAGATCTGCCCGAGGCAACCATTATGGAATTTTCGTTTTCCCACATGATAGTTCATTGCTAATGAACAAATGTGCGCAGCTGAAAGAAGCAATGGTAGATAATATCTACTACATGTAGATATGATAGACATCGAAAGAGCGAAAAAAATTGCCTTTTATGGCAAAAAGATCATTTGTTGCATATTTTTTATCAGTAACGATGTCGACCGTCTTATTGTCTAACGTCTTATAGTTATAAGTTAACACTATTATGAAAGGTCTTGTTAATATGCAAACGTCCTCCAAAATTTGACCACCAAAATAAGTGTGACCAAATAAACTATAAACAAAATAACAGTGACCAAAGTAACGCTGATCAAAATAACTATTCCCGAAATAACTGTGACCAAAACTGTAAAAGACACCCGAGAAATAATACGAGCAATCGGTTCTGATAATCCGGCGAATTTGGCTTTCAAACTGGATAGCATAAAGCAAACCTGAAAATCTTCAACCACAACTTTCAATGATTTTATATGCAATACAATTATGATAATAAAATAATCTTTTAGATACATGTATATTAGACCTCGACAAATTTAATTTTTTGAAGCAAATGGTACGGCCCATACCGTATGGCCAACTTGTAATTGGTAAGGTAATTTTGCCGTGAAAGACTAAAAAATACCATAAATCAAACTCCGAAGTCAAAGTCGCAGTTGTTTTGGTTGTTAAATTTTCTTTTCAACCTTTACTAATAGTCTTTAACTTATAGACTATAAGACGCTGAAAAAATATCTAACACCGCGGTGCACACCGTTACTGATCAAAAATATGCAAACAAGTGGTATTCTCGCCATAAACGGCAATTTTTGTCGCTCTGTCGATGTCTACCATTGCTCTGTCAGGCTGACAGTGTCAGCTGTGCATATTTGTTCATTAGCAATAAACTATCATGTGGGAAAATGAAAATTCCATATTGGTTGCTTCGGGCAGATCTTACCAGCTGGGCTAAGCAGCAAAGAGTCCCCGCTGGCGCCATCTCACATTTTCAAAATTTTTGCTTTAAAAACTCCGTCAAAAAAAACGAAATCATCAAAGTTAAGTCTCGTTAAAGTAACCACGTGTTCAGTTAATAGGTGAGTATACAGTATACTATATATTTCTTATTTCTTATAAAGTATGAACTGTATTTTTACTCCTGGCTTTTTACGGGCAGCGACAACATGGAAAAGAAATTGCAGTCTAAAACGAGGCAACACAAAACGCAATATGTCAAATTTGGAACCAACAGTCGACGAATTAAAGATGGAGCAGTTCCTCTTTGACATGAAACTATTGTAACAACATTTAAACAATCTAACTTTGTTTTGTATTTTTTTCTACACTGGAAATTTCAAATAAAAAAAAATAAATACAACATGATAGAAATCGACTATTTCAAATAGTACATCCGTTGTAGAACATCCGTGTTTATCAGACTCAACACACTAACAATGAAATTCGGAGAGGTGGTCTCTAAATTAATACTGCCTACTGAATGGAACAGAAGAATTTTATGCTGATGATCAAGTGACAACTTTATCGGGATCAAAAAAGGTTTTCCACTTTTTTGTGGGCTTTAAAACGTTTTTGTTGACAGAAATGAATAAACTCGGTACGATATGATGCGGAATGAGTCCATTGTTTGAATAAAAAAGCCGATCCAGAATACCTCGAACCGTTAAGAAATGAGACAGAAAAAACTGAAAAAGTGCGCCAAAAGGCGCAGCCGGGCGCGCAGCAGTTAAGCATACCCTTGTTTTTACTATTATTTCTACAATTACCTTAGGGAAGGTAAAATAAGCGATAAGCACAAAAATTGAGGAACAAAATTGAGCAAAAACACCTGAACTTTGTTTTGAACGAAAGGAAAATTACATAATGCTCAATTGAAAGATTTTTGCGCGACGACACATAAACCATTTTCGACCTTCATAGCCATTTATATCTTCAGATGCAAATCAAACTCCCGTGCTGATATCGGGCTATGCTGTCCAAATTTCCATATTATTCCAAATTAATTAAATTAATTTTAAATTTAATGAACTCGATCTTAATTGCTGCTATTAATTAATGGCTAGGAGATCCAGGTATAATAAAATTATTGTCTATTTTTCCGGTTTAAAAAGCCGCGTTGAGTAAACGATTAACTGTCTGGTCACATGAAGTTTTTGAATTTTTATTAACTCCTATAGCCTATAGACTATGGCCTTATTTTATATTGTACAACTAGGACCGAATATCGAACCGCTTCATCAAACAATTTAACCAAACAGGATCTTTTTAATGACTTCCAAATTTATTTCTTGAGAAAAGTGTACAGTAAACGGTAAGTACTACAACTACTACTAGTATAACTTTAAGCCGGTCAATCCAGTAGGATTTGTTTTATTCTCCGGACCATTTCTCAATAAATTTTTAAATGCCCAATGTTAAACAACGGCAGCAAAGATGGCACAACTGACAATCGGGAAAACGGAGCAAAATTTTCCAACTTTCCTAATATTTATTGTCCCGCCCAACCTAGCCTTTTCAAATTTTATTATTCAGTGAAAAAAGGAACAAGACAATAAGTGGGGCTAGTTTTGCAACAAGAAAATTTGTTCCATTTTCAATTCTTCCGGGGTCGGGTCCAGAACGATGGTCTCAGAGTTTTTCTTTTTGGAGATTCGGCGGTTAGAAGTTTTCGACGAACGTGCGGTAGATTCATCAGATTGAATTTGGCCCAGACACAAAAAACTGGGTTCGAATAAGCATTGAAATTTTGGCATTTTAATTTCTTTTTCTTTTCACAAAAAAAAACTTGTGTTTTCAACGACAATATACAATTTAATATGATTTTGGTTCTGCGTCTTTTGAACTTTTTTAATATGATTTTCAAATAAGGAATGGCGCCACCATTTTTTACTGCTTTAGATCATATGGTATCTGTGCCCGAGTCGAGCATTGTGGAATTTAATTTTTCCAAAAGATGGTTGACTACTATCATCAGGATGGCGCCTTATGTATTCGGCATTGAAAAAATGAAAAATACGCACATCCCACTGAGCCCAAATACATTCAATTGGTGTGTCTCACATTATAATTTATAAAGTACACTTTGTAACTAAATACATTTTCCTCAATTTTATTAACAACGGGCGGACAGTGTGCTTGTAATCATGACAGAATAGCGAATTGAAGCGCGTCTAAAAATTCACAGGTAACCAGTCACAGGATTTATTTGCTATCTCATGGGATTGGTTAACGCACACTTACAAGTCCGGTTGGCGGGGCTGTTATGCTTTGGGACTTGGCTAGATACGCATTCGGAGTCCCGCTCCGCGGGGCTGCTCTATCCTGAGACTATTTACCCGCGCAGGCCCTGCCGAGCATTTTAAAGGCGTATAATGAATTGTATAGTTTATTTACTTTCTAATAAACAACTTGAGTGAAAAAAGAATGAAACAATGCGCAAAACCAACAGATTATAGTGCGTTTAGTGTGCATTGTGTGGATGATCTTCGAAATTGTTTTTCTTCGTGTATTCTTCTAAAATAATATTTAGAGTTATCGCAATTACAAAGGGCTTCCAAATTAGGCCCCCATCGTCTAACTACTAGCAACATCATAGAGCCACAAATATTTTTATTGTCTAGGTAAAGTGGTCAGTCATATAAGACATCAAACAGACCTTTACTCAAACGCTAATAGATATACATATATATATATATACATGTATATATAGTATATTAATCTACAAATTTACACCAAAAGTTTGAATGATATCAGCATCTTAATTTTAAATTTGATAATGATCGCTGCAGTAAGAAACGCATGCTCCATTCCCGGAAATAATACTACAACCGCCATAACGGACCTTTTTTACTAGGAATTTAAAATAACGCGGTGCTCTTATGAAGTACACCTTTGGTGTTTGAAAATTTTGAGCCTGAATTATAATTTTTTGGGCATAATTTGTGTTTACCTATGTGGGTTTCGTTGTAACAGTCCCATTATGCTGACATCATTTGAAATTTCTGATTGTTTCTAATTTTGAATAGTTATTTTATTATTATAATTGTATTGCATATATAATCCTTGGAAAATGTGGTTGAAGATTTTCAGGTTTGGTTAAAAGATTGGGGAATAAAACAAACGATAAAGATGACGTCTACGCTGTTATCCGACAGTTTTTTTTGTCTCAAAAATGTTCCAAGTTGTCCGCCTATGGACTGCACTTTCCAACAGCTATTGTAACCGTAACACATCAATTGCCTCGCGGTGCCAATTTTGATTGGTCGCGTTACCATAATAACACGAAAAAACAAATAAGAATTTCTTTCTTTTTTGTAACGCTTACACTTAGGTTGGAATATTATATGCTTTATGCTATCCGGTTTGCAAGCCAAATTTGCCGGATTATCAGAAATGACTATTTTCCGGGTGTCTTTTACAGGTTTGTAGAAAATTTCCCAGAAGTTTGTTCTCCTTATCCTGTTCAATACATTTAGTATACTGTATACAAACAAGTACGGGATAACTGCGCAAACGGTCTTCTAAAAATAGGTGAACGTAAATAAACATCTAAGTTATAATTTAATTTGTAAAAATGATTGCTAAAGTTTCAATTTGAAAGATTAAAAGCAATAAATACAAATGCTGATGAAATTGGATTAAAAATTATATGATTAAAAAATATGTTTGTACTTTTAATGTATTACGAACATAAGTTGTTTGCAAAGGCCTTTCATCAGTTTCTCCATTAGGCCAATCATAGACGCTGCCGAGACACCCAGCACGAGACCTGCTGTCCCACCAATATCCGATATAAATTCAAATCTGAACCATATCTGTTATATTATAAATATTCTGTAGTACATAATCTGTAGTACAGAATCTGTACAGGGTATGGCTATTTACCGGACATTATTTTTAAAGACCATATGTGAAATACTGTATACAAAGGGGTCGCCAAGAAAGGGGCCCGCTAAGTAAGGGACATTTTCTCACGTAAGGGCTGGGGGCCGCCAAACAAGGGACGGTTTTTTTTTAGTTTTTTTCAGTTTTTCAAAACAGGAATCCGTTCCTTAGTTGGTGGCCCTTCTGTAGCACTGTAGTCTGCGCTTTATTTTTCGGCGTGCTGGCGCTACTAAAAGAGCTCTGTTTTAAAAACGGTTTTAAGCGGTCCAAGGTTGAAATCAAAAGATATTTTCGGGCTCCTAATATCGATCGAAGATGTATTTAACATCAATCAAAAATAAAATAATAAAAACGTTTCGTAAGAAAAAATACGATTCTTTAGCCAAAATTACTTCCAAATTTTCGTTACAGACCTGGTATATTCAGGACTTTCACTTTCAATGAGGACATGATCCGCTTGATATATCAAAATGGAACTAATTCCGGTTTCATTTGAATTTTGTTTAAGCCTTTGGTGATTTGGAGAATCGATTTCAAGCTCGGCATATTGGAGATCGCCATGTAAATAAGACTCTGAAAAATAATTTCAAGTTTTTATTGAGTTTTTTTGGTTTAACAATGTTGTTTTCACAGGGATGTTCTATAAATCTTCCTATAACCTTAAGAGGTCCCGGACAGTTTTTTTATAATCACGAGCCAAATTCTCATGCTTGACAATTTTCACGGAAATGTATAGATTAAAAGAAAGACGGTGTGATCAGATCTGATCACATGGACCCCTGCGGGTTGCTATCCACCCGGGACCCTTGGGAGTTAAGTTCATAACAGGTACATAGGTATCTCAAAAACCGCATGTTGAGATAGTTGGGTAAAACTCAATTAGTTGTATAATTTATAATTTCTTTAAAAGTATAATGTGTACATACGGTGTTCGCACTCATCGGCACAGATACACTTGCTGTTGTCAAAAGTGACAATCTGATTTGAGACGCAGAAAGTGTGTTGCGTGAAGTTGCACAATCGATCATTACGACGGGCTATCGGAGGAAAGAAAGGTGCATTACAGTGGCACCGTTCCGAAATCTTATTGATCAGGCATTCCATCTGGCAGTGTTTTTTCGTGTAATGTTTGAAATATTTCAATTCTGGCGGTTTGCCGTCAACTGCTGCACGTTTTATGCAATGACCGTAGGGCATGCCCAGACGATGCTTCGTTTTTTGCCGCACTGATAAAATTGGTAGAGCTCCAGGGGTTAAGACCACCGAATCATCTCCACGAGAGCTCGAAATAAACACTTTTTAGTATATTAAAGACCTTATAGAAATTTCTTTATTTTTGGTTAATCTTCTAAAAATTTCTCGTTTTTTTTTGATACTTTTTTTTCTAAATTTTCCATAAATTTTGCACCCAATTTTTTTTTTCAATAACAGTAATTTATGTTTATTATCTGGAAAAAACATATCTTGGATCGGGTTTGATGCCATAAAATTAAAGTATGGCCTTTTATTTTTTTTTAAGTACGGATTCTTTCAACGTTTTGTCGAGCCCTAATCAGGATCAAGGGTGTTTTCGTGCCATGGGTTAACAAATAAAGTACATCCTTTGATAAAATGGGTCATTCCGGCCGTCCAATCAGTAATGTTATACATAATTGATAAAGATATCGAACTTTGTCTCCCAAATAAAGACTTTTGACGGCGATTTCTCCACCTATCACTAGTTGGCGCAAATGATTTGCAACTGAACAAAAATAATGTAAGATAATTCAAACTCTAGATCACTTTAACTCTTCTCCTCCTTGAGCACTTTTTTGTTGAACACCTGCTTTGCGATATCTCAGATTAGATTTTGCGGTCGGTACCAATTGGACTACACCTTTGGTACAGATTTTGGTATTTTCAACTGGTGAAAATTACGCGAGAAGTGTGAGAGTTAAACTATTATTGACTAGTGCGCAATTCCATAACTTACTGTCCATATATTGTTAAGATATCTTCCCAGTCGTTTCGACAATCTTATCTGGCTTTAACAACACTTTTCAATTAATTTAAGATCAATATTTTAGATAATTAAGATCAATATTTTTTGTTGAATGTTTAAAAAAAAGTTTTTAACTTTACAAAAAAAAAATAATCACGATATTAATTCGGCTTTCTGTCCCAAATTAATCAATTAAAAAAATATTCGGTTGTTTTTGGCGACCGGTAGGTACCGTTCAGTTAACCAAACAGTTATTGTAAGCAGTCCTGAATTGAGAAATTTGCAAGCAATAATTCTCATGTCAGGTTTGGTCAGGTTTAGGAAGGTTTCCAGATTTTCTTCGTTCAGCAGCGTTTTGTCTTTTCGCATAAATAATTGAAATTCTTCACCGTGATTGTCACCATAAGAGCCAAACAGAAAGGGTATGCTCGTCTCAAATAAATGACTTTTTGCCGGATAAAATTGACGGATTTTGCCTTGCGACACCTACACAGGGTTGCAAAGAAAAACAACTTTTTGTCGCTTGGTGGCGTTAGATGGTAAACACAATTTTTGGGTACGTGGGTCGACAAACGATTTTTACAACCCTACCTGCGTGTTCAGACATACGATTAATTTTGGAAAAGCTAAATTGGTCAAATGTTAGCTCCGTTTTCAATTAATTTACAGTATTAACCAAAAAACACTTAGATTTAAAAACAGATTTTTCGATGCTTACAAAAAATGAGAAAGATAAGAGAGCACCCGGTGTACTCAATTAAAAAAATATTTTTAACAGGGTATAAAGTACGAATCATCAAGCGCAAGAGGTTAAACCCTATTTGCATTCACTGGTAGTGAATTAACTTTAAGATTAAACTTTAAGTTTTTAAGAAAAATTACTTGAAAAATACTGCGATGATGTATTTCAATGTCACGTAGAAAATTTGTGCTTGTAACGCTGACGTCACAATGACATCTGGGTACATAATTTCTGTTAGGTTTATTTTATTTATACCAGTCGCCCGTACTAAATTATTCACGGACTTTACGATTTTTGCGATTCAGCCAATGCCAGATCAGATTCTAGTCCATTAGCACATTAGACATAAAACTTGTAATGCACGGACTAGATAACGGTACCCCGGTGTAAATTTTTGTCAGTCTAATTTTATATAAAAGTATTCTCTGTAACGAATATTATCAGTGTACACTTTGTGATGAGTACTTTATTAGTCAACAGTGACACGCGAATCTGGACACGAGAGGCATCAAGAAGCAGTCAAGCTGATGAAGTAGTGAGTAGCCAATCAGTGGCGCACAAATATTTATAAACCTAGCTAGGTGGTGTCTGCGTGACTAATTGGCTACTCAGCTTTTATTGGCTAATAAAGAACTTACGACGTTGTTCTGGATAATTCAAAATATAAACATTTATCTCTTACCAGTGACCGATAAATTGACATGATTGGTGTCAACTTTCGTGATGGTTGGATACATAAAAAACTTTTCGAAGCATTCCGCAATATTTGATATGGTGAAAGCAATGCCGGATAATAATAATATGGCCCACATTATTCGAACAATAACATTTGTATTGGAGTCATAGATCGAGCGAAACATTTTAACTTCACTGGAAAAAATTTTAAATAGCAGTTTTTTAAATACTGGTGTGAGTAAAGTTTTGGCACCGAGCTGAACGAGACTCGTAGTATATTGTTACCTTTGTGATGATGTACTACACACTTGGAACAAAAATTTATCATTACGTTTTTGTACGATCTTTTGATAATTTTACTTGTTAATTATCGATATATAACAATGTGTGCATATACGCACACATTTTTTAGGGGTTACTATTTTGAATGTCCCCCCTGAAAGTGAACAGGGAAAATATTGCGTAATATTTTTTTCTTTGTCAGAATATTTAATTGACGTAACATATGTCTATGTCTTAAAATTAAAAATTGAGAGTTAAAAATTTAAATCTAAAAAAACTCCATCGTGTGGAAGTTTTTCAAATAGGAATTAGGAAAACAGAGTCCCGAGGGAGTTAAAAACAGGTTATTTTAAGACCCAGCCAGCTTAAGATCATACCTCATCCAGAGACGGTTTTATTCACAAAAATTACTTTGCTAGTGTATTTAATAGTATGTCTCATATAATTTGTATCTCAGACTTTTATTTATTTCTTTAGAAAAAAATAATAATTTGAGTTTACATTTTACAACGTCTTCCTTTGCACCCGGGCATCATGCATATTTAATTATTTAATGTTTATGGGATTAATATGCAAAATCCGTATTTCCAATTTACACGTTAACTCATGCTAACCTGTCCATCCACAATAATTGGTCAAAATCAACCACAGTAAAAATATCCCGCTACCCACGTAGACAATACGTCATGCATCGACTTTTTTTCTGATTTTGTGATTTTTTTAACAAAATAATCATTTTTGTAATAATTTTGTTCACAAAATGCGTCCATCTGATCAATTCAATTATGTTTGATGGACAGATTCAATTTTAATTCCAAAAGCTATAAATGTTTTTGATGCGAGAAAATGGTCTTGAAAATGGATCTTAAATTTTGGATTAAAATTGTTATCAAGATATTAACGTTGTATTCATGAAAAGTCATTTTAAGTACAGCCAGGGTTCTCTTTATATGCATGTGTCTCTAGATGTGCGTTTTTCACGAAAATTTGTAAATACCTCTAGATGTGCACCTTTTTCAGACCGATTATTTGCACATTTAGAGACCCCTGACTGTATTGTTAAAATTAAAGTTGAGAAATTAATTGCGATAAATTATTATACACTTTTTGACGTTTGCTGATCAACCAATCAATGGAATAAATCGGGTTTTTTTATCGGCCGAGTCGTGATAGTTAAAGATCTAAACGAGTTTTATAGACTTTAATTTAAATTAAATTGTTTGAACCGTGAACTTCGAAGGTGACCTAAATATACGTTTGACATATTTTTTATTAACCGACCGTCATGCCAATTAATATAAAAAAAACAATTTTCTCTTACATCTTAAATGTATTTATTTATTAATTATTTTTAGTATAAGGGTAGCAAAAACAGGTCAACTAATTAGACTTAATATTAGAACCGAGTTTTAGATTTTAACTGTCATACTTTCTCACTAAGAACAATCGCAATTTAGTTGTTGGCCAGGAAATAAGTTTACCTAGTAACTTTAACCTGGCCTCCTTAATAAGTCTACCTATTCTTAAGATAACTTTTCAACACCTAACTGGACAATAAAATTATACAAACAAAATTTATATTTTACCAGGTTGCGTTAAGGATGCTCATTCTCGCAAAATTTCTGTTCGATACGTTTTTCGCGAGACACAGTTACTGCAAAANACAACGATTTCTGGGAGATACGGTTTTCTGCGATATATACGTTTTTCTGCAAAATACCTCTTCTGATGTTTTTTTGGTTAAAAAACGCGATGCCTATCAAAATAACGATTAAGTCGAAAATTTTCGTTATATTTAAGGTGCAAATGGGTAGCTAGCTACCAAATTTACGTACCACAGTTGAATAAGTACCTGATGTGTATGAATTGACCGACACCAAAATGGATTTTTGATATAATTGTAAAACAAAAACTTCTAAAACACGAGTTATCGGTACGAACTGCCGTTTTCGATAGCAAGATTAATAATTGTGTTCACGTCCCATATGGCAAATTAATATTAAAATCGTATTCACGTAAGAAATGATACAAACGTGGTTTTTGACCTCAATACGGTGATGATACAGTGTGTGTGCCTCAAAAAGCGGCACCCATTTTTCAACGACGAAAAAATTCATATCATTTTTTACATATCCTTAAGGACACCCAACTGTATTTTCAGTCACCAATTTGAAAATTCACGCTCGTGCCGTTATATTGTTAAAATTTTCCACTATTTGAAAGTTTTTCTAGCAAACTTTTACTTCTCAATGCGCTCACTAAACCATCGCCCGGCTTAATATTAACTGTGATTGGTGTATTACAGTCCTTACTTCCACAACGACCGTTTTCGGTTTCCGAAAAAACGGCCAGTACGAGATTAGCGCCCCTCATGTGAGTAAGGACTGTATGCACCGCAAAAATGTATAACCTATTTTGTATTCATATCAAATCTGTACGTCATTTACAGATTCCAAGCAAAAATTCGATAAACATTCGTTGCATAATGCATTTAAATCGTATGTCAAACGACATAAAAAAGGTGTTTTAGGTTCACATCAAGGAAGAGCGTGATTCAATTAATAACCATGAATTGTGAGTCATAATAATTTATAACCAAAAATTGGCCAGAAACTGTATGCAAATATTATACGGTAAGTGAGGAATTATAAAGAACCAACAAGTGCGTTATTCACCGTCTAGTAATTTACTGTAAATTATTTGCACTTGCTTTTGAAGGGAGAACCCTTTAATGGATGTTTTCTTCATATACAGCATATTACCAATCGTGCAATTTCGAACGTGTTTATTGGTTTTGGTATTAATGGACAGCATTCCGACTGTATTCCGAATCGGAATTTCCGATGGTTAAATGATAGACGGTATATACTGATATAGTCCCGGCACCGACTAAATTCGAGACTACATTATTCTCTTTACCCTTTATTCTAAGTTTATTTTCTACTCATTAGCATTTATTCAAAGTTGCCTTTATCCACATTTGACTTTATACATTTACGATCATTTTTTCGATGAAGTATGTTTTTTTTCTATTTCACTTTCGACAAAATCTAATGTGGAAATTAACGTTAAAATGTTTCGACAAAATATAGTTTATCCATTTTGACTTTCGGCACTTTTGTTTTTATCCAATTTTGTCTTTATCCACTTTAACCATTTTTGGATTGAGTAAGGAATGTACCCTTGAAGGATTAACAAATTTAAAAGGTGACTGTATGAACCATCAACATTCGTCATTATAACGTTTCACATTTGGCGCCACCCATTTTGTGGGATCGTATCTAATTATTCCAAAATTAGACTCTCATCCTCAAGGAGTGTGAAAATCTCTCACTAGCTGTAAGTGTGTGTGCGTGTTTTTTTTTTTTTGTATTAATGTATTTTTCTTTGTATGGAGGGTATATATGGATGAATTTATGGAGGTATATATGGAGGAATTTCTAATCGGCGTCCGCTCAATTTTCCGTTTCTTGGGGATCTATTTTTGCTTCCTCAGAAAAAATTTATTTCCGGTGCTCAAAATTTTCGATGATTTTGAACACTGTTTCCGGGCATTATTTTTTGTATTATTTTTGTTTGATGTCAGCAATAATTTCCTGTCAGAGATAAGGAGTTGTTCTTATTGGCGAACGATAGTGTTCCTGTAGCCTTTGGCAATGGCCGTAAATATGACATTCGAGATGAAATAAGTTTCTAGAGAGATGCCTAAAAAAACTTTAAAATCAGGCTAGAGGATTTTCAAAGAGTACACAATAAATAAAGTAGCATATACAATTGAAAACTGTATGACTCAT